>NJDC01002117.1:176456-193301 GCA_002245475.1 Calephelis virginiensis | reverse complement strand
ATTCTCGAATTCAAATATATCCAAATCGATAATGATTTTTTTTAGGTTAATTTGACCCTTTCTGGTTTTGGTCTGGGCCGGCTATAACCTTTCGGCCATGCTGCCACGTTTTCCGTATTAATTAATTCTTATACAGTCATTAGTCACTATTTACAAGGTCACGTCAGGGTCTTGAATAAAGCGGTGGGCACTATACACAAGTCCCCGTGTTATTCCGGGCTCCTTTGCAGAATAGGCTTACCGTCACTAACACCATTTCGCAGCGACTCACCCGGATTGGTACCAGCGTCTTACCTATTCCTGCCGCACACGTCATGACGTGTTCCGGTTTGGAGGGTAAGGTAGCCGGTACACTTACTTTTGCTCGAGGCCTAACATCCTGGCCTCAGGTTGGCAACGCACCATTACCACCTTTGGTGTCTCTAGGCGGCGTGAATTTCTTTCCATCAGGAAATCCGTCTGCTTGTTTGCCTTCCTATATCATAAAAAATATATACACATATATACCTATATATATAAACTCCTATACACCTTCATATATATAGGTAGGTAAAGGCAAACCTTCCAATAACATAAAAAAAGCTTACTATGGGAGATTTGGCGGCAGCGAGGAAATTCACGATACACTTATTTCTTCATGATTATTTCATTTGTGCACTTTCACTAACCAAAATTAAATTAATTCCCACCTTAATTAACTAATTTTACTCATAATTTACTCTAAATTCAATAATTGTGAAAAAAATACGACCATCTTCATTTACGATGGTGCCAAAACTCCTTAAAATTATTATTTAGTAGTTAATTTGTCCCTTTCTGGGGCTGGCTAAGGCGTCTTTTAGGCCACGCTGCCATGTGTTCCGTATTCACTAAGTCTTTATTACAGTCATTATTCACTATTTATGAAGTCATGTGAGGGTCTTAAGTAAAGCGGTGGCTTCATTACTCAAGCTCATCTAGTGAGTTTTGATGGCAGCGAGGAAACACACGATAGACCAATTTCTTCATAAAGATTTCACTTGTGCACTTGAACTGAACAAAATTGAACTAACTGCCACCTAAATTGACTAATTTTACTCATATTTTACACGAATTTCAATAATTACAAAAAAAAACTACGACCATCGACCATCTTCTTCCAAGATGGCGCCAAAACCCTCTTATTTTTTTAAATGTAGAGTTAAGTAAACAACCAGGCGTGTACGTTAACCACTCAACCAACGCGGTCTGTACTGACGGTGACAACATAATGTATCTGTCATCTCTTGTTTTTTGCTGTGGTTTCTGGTCGTTGAAGATCTGATTTTAGATAATTTAATTTTCACAAAATATTTAAAACACCATACTTTTGTATGATTTAATGTCTAACGGCCAATATTAATAATCAATCCTAATCCAAAACTTGCTGTCCAAGATTGATATTTTGATCCATTTTATGTTATCGCTTGCCAATAACATATCTGTGGACAGGATAAATATGGAAATTAGGTATGGGATAGGCCGCCGGATACGCAGCTATCCAGATTGCTTGAAATCCATTAGATTGAGATACATTATTAACATTGGCCGTAAGCCTTTAACATGAGTTTACGTCGTTATTATAAGGAAGCTCTGAACAGCACCTCTACTGGTAACTAAGAGAACTAAGTTTTTAGTCTAAAATCACTATAGATTTTGAGTTCTGAACATAATCCGCAGCAACTCTTGGTAAAGGCTCAGGTGATTAGATAAATAAGTTATATGATAGGTGTTTAAATAAGTACTTACCTCTTGCGGTGGAACATCATAAGTCCGGGTACGCAGGTCCACTCGAGCATAGGAGTCGATGCAAGGTAAGATAAAGAAGATGCCTACAATATTAGAATACATAAAAATAAGTATATAACATTTTATAACGTTGCCCGGGATTGGATATGTGCCCGGATGGCAATGCGATTGCCATCTATCATATTGTGGGACTGTCTTCGGCAACTCGTGTATGCCCTGGTTCTGCCTCTGTTCACTTCTTCGGTGATATGGACGTAAAGATATTTTTTTAAATAAATACTATTAAACAACTCAGTGTAGGATTTTCTTTGTGCCCCCCTCTATACAGAATCCTGGCTACGCTCTTGAGTAAAGCCATGGCCATTTTAGTCTAGCTTATTCAGTGTGGTTTGGCGGGAACAGGGAAACACACGATACAAAAAGAAAATGGGCACCTCTCTATACATGATTTTATTTGAAGTTAAATGTCAGCGTTTAAATATCAATAATGTCTAAAACGGAGTTTAGGTGCCATCATAAATTAAGATGGTCGTATTTTTTTTATTATTATTGAATTTAGTGTAATTTATGAGTAAAATTAGTTAATATAGGTGGGAATTAGTTTAATTTTGATCAGTAAAAGTGCACAAATTAAATATTCATGAAGAAATTAGTGTGTCGTCTATTCCCTCGCTGCCGTCAAATTTCACTAGATGAGCTTGAGTAACGAAGCCACCGCTTTAGACCCTGACCAGACATGACTTTGTACATAGTGACTGACGACTGTATAGGAATTAATAATAACTAACTTGACATTGGCAAAGTAAGTCGAGAAAAACGATCGAAAGCCATATTTATTAAAAAAGAAGAATATCTAAAACATTTCAGAATTTATTTCTGACTATTCTAGTAACAAAAATGTTAGCAAAAGAAGTCTAAAAGAAAAAAACATTGGATTTTAAACATTTCAAAATTAGACAAAAATCTATGATAAGGCCAGGTCATGCTTAAATCTCTCTATAGTATGTGGCCTTGTTGTCAATGACATTGGTGTCTAATTGTTGACTCGGCATGGTAGGTACAGTTCGCCCACTTATATGTTCAAAATGTAGCAGCGTATCTGTTATGACTTTTACTATTTTTGATTAAGAATAACACATTATAAATAGCGATATTAACAACAGAAATAATACAGAAAATGTGAGTGTAGGAAAGAATTTCCGTTTTTTAAACTTCATAAAGTTAAAATGACGCGCAATATGTGATTTAAAATAGCGGTTTAGTTCCGATTTTAACTAATTAATAAATAAGTTGGTGGCATTATAGTCAACTAGGCAGAAAAAAAATAGTTTTGGCTATTGTTGGCTATATGTATCAAAAGACAACCTGACAAGTATGACAAATCTTATCGACGACAAAACGTGTCGATATTTTATAATTAACGATGTCAATTATATTATTGACTGTGCAAGTATCGTTATCGTCAACAATCATTATCATTTCATACGCTACATTTACAAAATATGGCAATTGTGTTTTTTTATTTAATGATACAAAAATCGATAAAAAGAGGGAAAATATTTTAAATAGTATTTATTTTAGTACGAGTATATACATTTCAACGCACGAATGAACCCGTGGACAAAAGCAATTTCATGATCATAATTTACACCCTCGAAGCCTACCAAATTATCTGCCTGTTTTGGCCACAGCTACAAAATCGATTTTTGATAATGTCCGATATATTTTGTAAAAATATCATCACACATGGCTAGTAGGTTAGTCATAACGCTAGATCTAGAAATCTATAGTAATGACATAAACAAGGGTTCATTAGGACGACGTAATGTCCTCATAATAAGTTCTTTAAAAATATTATATAAGTGTAAGTACATAAGTCAAATAAGTTGTTTCAAAATATTAAAAAAAAGTATCTTCACGGCCATATCCCCGAAGAGGTAGACAGAGGCACAACCAGGGCACCCACGACTAGCCGGAGACACTAAGTCCCACCATGTTATAAGTGGCAAGCCTAGCGCCAACCGGGCACATATCCTATCCCGAGCAATACTTTTTTTTATTAGAAAAAGAAAACGGAACCACTAGACCACATGTATTATATATTTATGATTATTTTTATTTATATATTTTTTTATGATAATGCAAGGCAAACAAGCAGACTGATTTCCTGATATTAAGGAAATTTATGCCGCTTAGAGAAATCAAAGGCGGTACTGGTGCGTTGCCAACCTAAGGCTGGGATGTTAAGCTTAAACAGCACATGATGGTAATTATGATAAAACGCTGAAAAAATATTTATTATATTTAGTAGGGCTTGGTTTTTAAAACGCAAAACATAAAGGTAAATACGTTTGCTCTTTCTTCTCGAATATTTCACACGACACTAACTGAACAAAATTGTACACCATGTAAATTGACCAATTTTACTCATTATGTACACGAAATTCAATATGTCTGACAACTGCTACCATCTTTTCTTTTGATGCACTAACTATCAACCTTAAACATATTTTGTGAGCTCCGTTCATTTTTGACTAACACCTAAAAAAGACGAGGTTCTCAATTTCGACTATAAGTTTTTGGAACGAAGTTCCTTATCGCGCGGTATGTTGACTAACGGCCAATATTAATAATCAATCCTTATCCAAAACTTGCTGTCCAAGATTGATATTTTGATCCATTTTTATGTTATCGCTTGCCAATAACATATCTGTTGTCAGGATAAATATGGCAATCAGGTCTGGGATAGGCCGCTGATACGCAGCTATCTAGATTGAGATACATTGATTGAGATACATTGTTAACATTGGCCGTAAAAGGGCTAGGCGGGCGAGCATCACGAAAAATCCTCACGACACTTTTGCTATAGTGCGTAGCGCTCGGATAGGGGGCATGCCGAGTATAGGATTCGATCGTTTTCTCTCTCTCTCTCTCTCTCTCTCTCTCTCGACAGTGATAAGCCTCGCAACGCGCGCTTCTGCTGTATATGCGTACATTGTTTTGTCGTCTTAATTTATATTTCAATTAAACACTCCCCTCTTCCCCCGTGTTGGTCCGGGCTCCTTCGCAGAATAGACCATCTGCCTTCCTGCCAGGCATCTTGTAAAAGGCGAGCATAGGCTTAACGTCAATAACACCGCGACATCTTACTAGGTGGTACAGTTTTCCAACGACTCGCCCGGATTGGTACCACCGCCTTACCTATTCCTGCCGCCGTAACGTCCAACGTCCGTTGAGGTAAGTTAATTTTGCTCGAGGCCTAACATTCCCGGCCTCAGGTTGGTAACGCACCATTACCACTTTTGGTGTCTCTTGGCGGCGTGAATTTCTTGCCATCAGGAAATCCATTTGCTTGTTTGCCTTCCATTATCATAAAAAAAAATCAACGCTTACAAGATGAGAAAAATTCGGAAAACAGCCACAGATTTGTATGTTTCTTTTTTTTAAGAAAATAGATCCTGATCCCGAGTAGTTTTATCATGATCTGACTAGTGGTTTTTGAGTAGCACTTGCATATTTTTTTCTTTTATCACTACCATCTAACATGAGGTCGTCAAGATAATTAAAAAATGTTTGCATTCTTAAGTGCAACTAAAAACTACTAGTAGGATATTAATATAATTTATGTAGAACCATTTCGGGGCCATTTTGAAACCAGATTTTTAAATCACGACCTGGTACCCAATGAAATAGTTGGATTTGGTTTTTACTGCGCTTACAACCATATTCAAGAAGCACACTTGGCAACAACGCTGTGCGAACTGCAAAGCACATAAGTCTTTATTATTTGTGCTGCGAAGTACGACATTTAGCTAAACGTCAAGCCGTCCATAAAGTATGGTAAACTCGACGAGAACTGTCGCGAGGCTAATGCAGTCTTAAAAGAAAAAAAGGTTTACTCTAAACCTCTAACCATCTAACTGACAAATCTAACCATGTTTTATCACATCAAAACCTTCTCCAGTTTACTCTAAACTAGCTGCTAGTGACTTTGTTAGTGTAGAATATTTACGATTTTAATCTGCATTAAAACCTGTTGGGGATTAATATTCGAAAAAAGAACCTTGTGTTCGATCTCGGATTGGTAACGATATGTGTTTTATAAAAACGGATTCAATGGTTCAGCCGTAAATACGTCACAGATAGACAAATGGACACGCAGACAGACTTTTGTATTTTTTAATTTATATGTGAGAATATATCGACTAAGCACACGGTTCTCCTGATGTTAAGAGATAGCCGGGACCTATGAACACCACAAATGTAGATGCATAGCTCTCTTGTGGCTGAGGTGCAAGGTCATTTCAAATATACCGGCTTCCCTACTCTCCGAACCAGAACACTGTCATTCTGGCGCCAGAAATATCTATGCCAGTGAAACCTCACAAAGACGAGCAGCAGAACTACTGTCTAGTGTCTGCGACCAGTAAATTATTAGTTAGTTTGGATATAGATATCCGAAAATAGGCTCTTATTAAAGTAAAAGTAAGTAGTAAAGTCTTATCATTTTTTTGTGGTTAACACTTGTACTTATCCACAATTTACTTTATTTAACACATTCTGTTACTTTCTAGCCAGGTTTCACTTTTTACAGCATTAGCCTATTTTCGGATATCTACATCCAAACTAACTGATAATTTATATACATGAATAATGATAATGGATATACAATGGAATTCCACGAAGTGCCGTCGATAGCAAGTATAGGTTCTTATTAAAGTGGTTCTTCCTATGTGAAGCCATTTAGATGTCGTGATTAAAAGAAGCTCACTCATTATTACTCTCCTAACTATATCCCTGCAAATTATATTATAATGACGCCAATTGTTATATAACATCGCAATTTTTCGTATTTATCATATCAGTAATAATATTAAACATAAATGATTTACTTCACTAACTCCCGTGTTTGATTCCTCAGTCGGGTACCCAGAAATGTGTTTTTTCTATTACTAAAGACCACGTTGCCCGGAATTGGATAAGAGCTCGGTTGACCTTTGCCATCTATTACATTGTGGGACTAATACTGTCTCCGATTTGTCAAGGATGCACTTCTGCGTACATCTTCGGGGATATGGATGTGAACATATTTTTTACATTAATCGAAACTATATATATATATTTCATGTAAATTAGTTACTGAGATACTATTTTAAGCACAGGTATCTCTGTCGTAGAAGTCACTTTCTTCCATTTTTTTCTTTACTTATGGTATGTAGCTTATTATTAAATGCTTAATCACCGACTATAACAGAGGGGTGCTATAAGTTTGAAGTGTATCTTTCTGTTTCAGCATGTGTGTTTGTGTATCTGTGGCATCACATCTTCTAAACAAATGGACTGATTTCAATGCTGATAGGCTTTGTCGGGGATATTTAATTTTTTCTATTTAATTATTACATTATTAGTATTTATATGTCGCCTCTGTGGTGTAGCGGTTCAGTTGTTGGACTTGACTGCATGAGGTCCCGGGTTCGAATCCCGGGTCGGGCAACTAAAAGAAAAGAGGGTTTTTCCAATTTTCTAATAAAAAAAAATGTTGCTCGGGATAGGATATGTGCCCGGTTGGCGATAGGCTTGCCACCTATCACATTGTGGGACTTAGTATCTTCGGCTAGTCGTGGCCCTCTGCCTACCTTTTCGGGGATATGGGCGTGAAGATACTAAATTATTTATATACTCAAGTACAATATGGATATGAGAATAGATTTACGTAGACTATAAATTAATAGATCTTATTCAAGTTGTTCAAGATTTTGTAGACTCATCAACTATGCAGCATCACCGAAGGGTTGTTGCCCTCACCCGGGTTTAAAAGTCGCTATCATATATAAGCTACTTCATGAAGATCGGAAAGTGATCGTGCTTAAAGTCATTAACCCACTCCAATAGGTAAGACGTTCAGTTCATGTTTTTTGTATGTTGTTACGCGATTATCTAAATTATTTTAACTAATTTCGATTTAACACATAATTTAGGGACTTTTCTCTTTCAGATCGTGTAGATTAAATTTTGGAACTATTACTAAGTTTTGCTAGACGAAATAAAACATGTATTATTCTGAAATGTTCGATGTACAGACATAGTTCTCTTAAAGTTTTATTAATTTGTATATAGATACTAAATGTCCCGGCGAACTTCGTTCCACCCGTTCAGCTTGTATAGGAAAACTTGAAATGTTGTTTTTCTGACTTTCCCTTTTTTCTTATCTTTTAAACCTTACCTGGACTTCCATAAATTAATCAAAACATAAATAAGCCAAATCGGTTTAGCCGTTCTCGAGTTTTAGCGAGACTAACGAACAGCAATTGATTTTTATATATAAGAAGATATAATGCGCCTGTAAGTGTGTTTGTCATTTAACTCCAAAACGGCTGGAAAGATTCGATTAAAAATGTGTATGAATATTTCAATGGGTTTTGGATGGGTAGTGCTCTTATAGACGATGGTGAAGAGCTAGCATACACGCCTAACTCCACCAACATCGGTTCGAGTTTGAATCCCAATGGGAATGATGAACATATTTGTGTTTTCAAGTCTGGGTATTTACCAAATCTATACTTGTAAGTAGATAATTAAGTATTGCTATGTAATAGCATCGTTGACTGGCACCCATAGCATAAGGATATATGTTTTTTTTACTTTGGAGTTTGATAAAATTGTGTAAGGGGATATTTAATATAGATTTCCAGATAGCTTCTTGTCCTTTTGTAAACTAGATAATAAAATTGGCACCCACGTACTCGGAATCGGAGTTAGATCAAATTGTGCAAAGGATATTTATTTTTAAATTTCAAGATAGCTCCTTGTTTTTTTGTAAACTGAATCATTAAATCGGCATCCAGATATTAGAATTTGGATTTTTAGATGAAATTGTGTAAATGATATTTATTTTTAGATTTTGAAATAGTCCTCTGCTCTTTTGCAAGCGGAATTAGAAAATCGGCACCCACGTATTCAAAATTAAAGTTAGATTAAATTCTGTGACAGATTATTTATACATTACATTATAGCTCCTTGTTCTTTTGTTAACTAGAAGATATCATTAGCATCCATATATCTATAGAATTCAAATTAGAATTTTCGTTCTATTGTTAACTAGATCATAAAATTGGCGTCCAAGTATTTGAAATTGGAGTTAGATTCAATTGTGTAAAGGATACGAGTATTTATTTATAGATTTCAATATAGATCCTTGTTCTTTTGTCAACTAGATCATAAAATCGGCATCCACGTATTTGGATTCCTAAAGTGAAAGCATTTTTTTACAAGTTATACAAGACGTTAAGTGAGAAGATCCTTTGTTTACTCCAATAATTGAGAATAGGTTCGTTCTCAATATTACAGCTTTGTATTAACCCCCAATACGTGACTGCTATAAAAATATACTGCTTTACAAAGATTCAACTAATATTTTCTTAAAAGAAATTGTTTTTTTTTTATTGACAAAAGCTAGCTGCCTACCCGAACTTTGTCAGTGTGGAATAGATTTTTATTCAATCATACTTTCATGCCATATTAAAGTATTGTGGAGGAGTTTTGGCGCCATCGAGAGAAAAGATGGTCGAAGTTTTTTCATAATTATTGAATTTCGTGTTAATAATGAGTGAAATTAGTCAATTTTGGTGGCATTTTGTACAATTTTGTTCAGTGAAAGTGCACAAATGAAATAATCGTATATAACAATATAATAATAATAATAATAACAAAGGAAATATCGTATATTTCCTCGTTGCCGCCAAATATCATTACTTGAGCTTGTGTAAAAAGGCCACCGCTTTACCCAAGAGCCTGACATGACTTACTAGCGACTTATGACTAATGACTTAACATAATTTATTAAAATTGATGTAACATTTGATGTAAATTTCTACTTGACTAATGGCAAAATACTAACGAGATTGCCAAAACCTAAAGAAAGAAGAAGTCTTTTGGAGGTTGTTTTGAATAAAAAGTAGCGTATGCTTAAACTCGGATTTTGGGTTATATGTGAATGAAATTTCATCTCAATCAGTATAGCAGTGAAAGCGTAACAGACATTTAAGTAATTAAGTTCATTAAGTTTCGCTTTTTTAATATTACTATGGATAACAGATTTTCATCATACCTATAACTTTTTTTTTTATTCAACGTAGCAAAGCACTTTTGTTATCGTCAGATAATACAGACTTAAATATAAAAAACAAGTATAATATACATTTAATCAAACTTTCATCCCCATAATAGTCTTATGAGGGTTGAGTTTCAAAAAAGTAACTTATAATTGAACTTGCGTCTTTAACTATACTAGTGGTCGCCCATTGGTTGAAATTCAACCATAATAAATGTTAATATCTTGTTGATAAGAACGCCATCTTCATTACTCAAGACTGACTAATTTGTTTCCAAACTTTTTAGTGCGCCATCTGTAATCTTTTATGGTTATCATCAATATATTTGTTTGTGTGTGTCAAATGCATGGTAATGTGGGTAATGTTTTATTTATTGATTTGATGTACTTTATATGCATTATTATTGAAAAATATTAGCGTTCTGTACTTCTCCTACACATAAACTATAAGTGTGCTAAATTTTATGCTACTGTGTCCGCGCAATTTTCGAAAAAGTTTTGGCATCACATATTAATATACAGATGGATATCAAAGTACATTACTTTAAAGTGGTTTAGCCTTGAAAGCATACAAACATACAGATAGATAGACTGTCGCATTTATAATATTAGTACGGATATTTATTTATTTTCTCACAAGTTTCCTACGTTAATTTATTATATCTTCATATTTTAAAGTTATGGATCTTTACGTCCGCATCCCCGAAGAGGTAGGCAGAGGATTAAACCAGGTCATCTACAACTAGCTGAAGGTACTTAGTCCCAAAACGTAATATGTGGTAACCCTATTGCCAACCAGGCATTTATCCAATCCCGAGCAACCAAGTTTCTATTAGAAAATTATGTTATAGGGATGTAAAAATGTATAAATATATTTTTGTGTATGCTTAGAAGGATAGTTACTAAGTATACTACTTTTATCTCTATATCTAAACGGGTTTTTGCGGAAGAGCTAAATAAATAAATAAACAGAAAATACACAAAATCCCTGGCCAAATTAAACCAATTGATCAGAAATGTCGTTTTACCTAGTTTCCTCGCTTTTGTAATGGTTAAAATGTATCCCACATTGTTTTACCTATCACGATTTTCTTTTATATATAGACGATTCATCTTTCTTTTTTTATTGTTTTTAAGGTGTATTCTGCTATTCGGGACGAAGACAAATCCAACGAATCAATAACCATGAAAATTGGTCCAGCAGATCTCGAGTTATTAGTGTTGTTACAAACCCCACTTTCTTTTATCACATAAATGCATGCCCTTATTGAGAATCGAACCCGAAGCCAACGAGGCAAATCTAAATTTAATTTTAACTGTACCTATACCAGAGTACGTGCTAGGATAGGGTTATATTTATGTATGTGTACGTATATTTTAATTTTATTATATAAAAGCTGGAAAAACTATATAATATACTTCCACGATCGCCCAGGTCCTTATGAGGCATTAGATGTAATACGAGTCTTAAACATACTAACCAAATAATCAATATGCTAAAACTATCCAATTTACTTAAAAAGTATCTTCACGCCCGTATCCCCGAAGATGTAGGCAGAGGTACAACCAAGGCACCCACGACTAACCGAAGACACTAAGTCCCACAATGTGATAGGTGGCAAGCCTATCGCCAACCGGGCACATTTCCAATCCCGACCAACATTTTTTTATTAGAAAATTGGAAAAATTTTCTTTTTGTTGGCCGACCCGGGATTCGAACCCGGGACCTCATGCAGTCAAGTCCAACACCCGGACCGCTAGACCACAGAGGCGATTATCCAATTTACTTAAACGTTAAAAACAAATTAACATGGGAACACAGTGTTTCCTGTATGTTTCAAATAAACAAGTCATCGCTTACAAAAAGATGACTTAATTAAAAATTTGAGAATTTAATTTTAATATTAAATTATATAAAATTAAAAAAAGGATAAAATTAAACATTTTTTTATAAATAGTAATGCTCACCGTAATGTGATAGAATTTGTTGGAATTCTTAAGTATTTTTTAACATCTTTTAACACATATTACGCATATAAATACATTTAATTTATTTTAACTTCATTAATCTTGATCAAGGCAGGAGCTAACGCCCACGCCAAAAAAATAATTAATAATTTTAAATAAAAAAATCAATTAAGTTAAAAAGGGTTTCTAAGCATCCAATTAGCACAGATAAGCTTATTTTCTTTGAAATATATTTTAGAAAAATAATTGGTTATCATATTTATCAGGTGATTAAAATGTTGGCTGAAAGACTGCTAATTGGTCCATTATAATTAAGAAGAAAATGATTGGCTAACATGAATTTCATGACACATGATAGACAGCCTATTATGTATCATGAAATTGTTGTTCACTCACTTAAAAAATCTGGTGAAAGAAAAATATCCGCTTTAATAAAGAAGATGGATTGGCGGAAAACACGATGATATGGTTAAGCTAAAAACCGTGTTGGACCGAGTTGTTGGATAAACAATCTACCCTTCTTCTTGTTACGAAAATATAGACTACCCTATTATACTTGATATGCCGCAAATTCGTTTTGCGTGGAATTTAAGAAAAGAAGTATTTTGTTTTTTTTTAAACAAACGTAGCCTCAGTTACTCATTATTATATCAGTCACGTGCCAGCTTTAGAGATTAGCCGGAACAAACAGACAGACATCAAAAAATAGTGGAAAACGATAATTTGCTATACGTACAGTATAGTATACGTACGTATATAGTAAAAAGCGGTGATCTGAACTTTACAAATAGAAACTCCAATTTTATTTATTTCTATGTATGTATAGATTAACACAATATTTCTTACCAGGTCCTTTAGCGCCGCCAGAGAGCAAACGCCCCAAGCGAAAGATAACAGCTCTTTCATACTCCTGCACCACCTAAAACAAGCATACTTGTATGAAGTTGAATTTAAAAAATAAAACAATACAGAGCTGGAAGTTCTGATTACAATAAATCAATACATATATTCTAAAAGATTATGTTGGACTCATACAATACGATTAAAGCAATCCATTTGCACATATCTTATAAAATGAAATAGATACGAGGGGCCTTCAACAATTACTTAGCCTCATCGCCCCATGGCGTTGTTGTCACAAAAGAGTTTTACTATTGTGCAGTAAATACTTTTTGAAGTCTATCAAGTAGTTTTCAGTCTTTTCCCTTCATTTGTTTTGTTGTTAGGGAGTTTTGGCGCCATCGAGAGAAAAGATGGTCGAAGTTTTTTCATAATTATTGAATTTCGTGTCGATATTGAGTAGAATTAGTCAGTTTTGGTGGCATTTTGTACAATTTTGTTCAGTGAAAGTGCACAAATGAAATAATCATGAAGAAATTAGCGTATCGTGTATTTCCTCGTTGGCGCCAAATCTCATTACATGAGCTTGAGTAATGAGGCCACCGCTTTACCCAAGAGCCTGACATGACTTACTGACGACTTATGACTGATGACTAATTAAAATTGATATAAAATTTGATGCAAAATTATACTTGACTAATGGCGAAATACTAATGTGAAGGCTAAAACCTAAAGAAAGAAGTCTTTATTAGGAATATAACCGCCAGTATTAATAAAGCTTTATTGGTACAAAGTACTGGAACTATTCGGATTCCGAAAAGGCTACAGTACCATAGACCACGTACATAGGCTGCTGCAAATTATACAGAAGACAGAGGAGTATAATTTGCTTGGCGTTTGTGGACTATGAGAAAGCCTTTGATTCGATCGAGACCTGGGCAGTGCTACAGTCTCTCCAGCGGTGCCACATTGACTATCGCTATGTCGAAGTGTTGAAGTGTTTGTACAACAACGCTACTATGTCCGTCCGAGTAGAAGATCAGAGCACAGAGGCAATTCTATTGCAGAGAGGTGTAATATAGGGAGACGTTATATCTCGTAAGCTCTTCACCAATGCAATGGAGGACGCTTTTAAGCTTCTGGAGTGGAAAGGAATGGGAATCAACATCAACGGCGAGTACATCACTCAGCTTCGATTTGCCGATGACATAGTCATAATGGCGAAATCGCTGGAAGACCTTAGTACAATGCTCGAAGACCTCAATCGTGTTTCCCGGCAGGTGGGCCTTAAGATGAACATGGACAAGACGAAAATCATGCGGAATGTTCATGTAGCGCCCACCCCAGTGCCAGTTGGGAACGCGATCCTCGAAGTTGTTGACGAATATATATACCAAGGACAAACGGTCCAGTTAGGTAGGTCTAACTTCTAGAAAGAGGTAAATAGACGAATCCAACTCGGTTGGGCAGCGTTCGGAAAATTGCGTAGCGTCTTTTCGTCCGAAATACCTCAGTGTCTCAAGACAAAAGTCTTTAACCAGTGTGTGTTACCAGTGATGACCTACGGCACCGAGACGTGGTCTCTTACTGTGGGCCTGATAAACAAGCTCAAGGTTGCACAGCGAGCTATGGAGCGGGCTATGCTCGGGGTTTCCCTGCGAGATCGATTCAGAAATGAGGAGATCCGCAGGCGAACGAAAGTCATCGACATAGCCAGCCGGGCTGGGCTAGCAAGCTAAAGTGGCAGTGGGCGGGGCACATAGCACGCACATGGGGCGGCGGAGAACTGATTGGCCGTGACTGATTGGAATGGCCGTTGGGGCAGAAACGTTCTCGAGTGGAGACCACGCACCGGCAAGCGAAGCATAGGACGGCCAGCCACGAGATGGACAGACGATGAGGGTCGCAGGATCTCGCTGGATGCAGGCCGCTTCCATCCGGTTGAAGTGGAAGTCAAAGGGGGAGGCCTATGTTCAGCAGTGGACGTCATATGGCTGAAATGATGATGATGATGATGATGGAAATATTTTAGACACAAATAGAATACTCATAACTTCATAATAAATATGATTGATTTTGAAATGTCCTAGATGTCACACATAAAAGCTGTTTGCAGCATACTAATTCCATTTGCATATGCTTTATTCCATATTCATCTATTACAAGTCGCATAGTTCCACTGATCTAGTCGCATATATCACTCACAATTATGAAACTACGTGGTACAGTGATATTCGTTTAACTGATAATTAAGAGTGACATGAAACTCGGAGATGCACTCAATTTTAGTCAGTCATTACACGATATTTTCTTTTTAAAATGTGATTTTTTTATGATATTGGAAGCCAAACAAGCAGACGGATATCGTGATGGTAAGAAATTCACTCCGCCTGTAAACACCAAAAATGGTAATGGTGCGTTGCCAACCTGAGGCCGGGATGTTAGGCCTGGAGCAAAGTAAGTTTACCGGCTACCTTACCCTCCAAACTGGAATACGTTATGACATTATGGTGGCAGGAATAGGTAACGGTGGTACCAACCGGGGCGAGTCGCTGCGAAACTCTACCACCTAGTCAGATGTCACCGTGCTAGTGACGCTAAGCCTATGTTCGCCTTTTACGAGCTGCCTGGCAGAAAGGCAGATGGTCTATTCTGCAAAGGAGCCCGGACCAACACGAGGAGAAAGAAATAATTAATCGTGTCACAATTTCGTCGAGGTACATGAAAATTTATACATTACTAGCTGTTCCCGCGGCATTGCCCGCGTGGTAATGGTCCCACAGGAACATAATTTTGGGATAAAAAACTATCCTATCTGTTAATCCAACTTACCCTCTATGTGTGTGTCAAATTTCATGAAAATCGGTTCAGCAGTTTTTGTGTGAAGGGGTAACAAACATGCTAATTTTTGAATTTATAATAGGATAGGATTAACAACTTAAAACCCCTTGTCTGACAAACAGATTTTGATGACGATCCGTAATCAAATTTACATGGGACAATCCAAAATTCTGATCTACTCTCCCAAAAAGGAACAACAAAATCTGTTCGTTATTATAAGCAAAAATATAATTGAATCGACTCTTCATTTTTGCAGTCTGCTATAAGATTCATTTTAAATTAAACTCATTTATTTCTTTAAAAATGTTTGGAAAGCTATCTCTAGTAAGAAAAATATGCTCGATCCCCCAAGGGGATGAAACAGGAGATATCAATTTAAATAAAACTCGCCTCTGTGGTCTAGCGGTTCAGTTGTTGGACTTGACTGCTTGGGGTTCGAATCCCGGGTCGGGCAACAAAAATAAAATTGGGTTTTTCCAATTTTCTAATTTAAAATTTTTTTTACTCGGGATAGGATATGTGCCCGTTTGGCGATAGGCTTGCCACCTATCACACTGTGGGACTTAGTATCTTCGGCTAGTCGTGGGTTCCCTGGTTGTGCCTCTGCCTACCTCTTCGGGGATATAGGCGTGAAGATACTTTACTTTTTACTTTTTTATTCCTTGAACATATTTGCATGAAATTTCGTATAAACTGAGTGCCTAAAATAAAAATATTAAGTTGCGTATTTCAGCATAAACAATTTAACCCTTAAGAGAGTTAGTGTTGGAACCTTAAAATTTTGCACTTGTAATTCTCGTATTCTACATCATGACGTAACTACGTCATACGTCAGCAGATGACTATCCTCTAAAGATTTTTTTCAAATTCAACCCCCAAGAGGGTGAAATAGAGGGTAAAACATTGTGTGAAACTTTTTATTCCTCGGACATGTATGGAATAAATATCGTATGAATATACTACACTTTAAATAATGAATGACATATTTTAGCCTTTTCCGAAATTACATTAATAAGAGATTGAAATAGTAAATGAAACTTTGGTGTAAAGTTACAAGCTAAATCCGTTTCCGTCAAAATGGCTAAACTGATTTTATTGCATTAATAAAAAAAATTGGTTTGGAATTTGAAGAAGGTTTTACGCTACTTTTATATCCCAAAATCTCACTGGGAGCCTATGGAAAGCGTGGGCAAAGCTGCGGGTAACAGGTAATAATATTATAAATCACTACATAGTACAAAACAAAGTCGCTTTCTCTATCCCTGTGTCTCTATGTCCCTTTGTATACTTAAATCTTTAAAACGCAACGGATTTTGATG
>NJDC01002117.1:153233-169706 GCA_002245475.1 Calephelis virginiensis | reverse complement strand
TTCTGCAGTTTTTGCGTGAAGGAGTAACGAACAATCAAACAAATAAACATACAAACTTTAGCATTTAAATTATTAGTGGGATACTAATAGCAGAACTACCATATATATAAAGGCGTTAAGGAGTTTCAGACTCTTCGAAAGAAAATTACAGTAATTTTTTCGTAATTATTGAATTTTGTGTATATATTTAGTAAAATTAGTACAATTTTGGTAGTAGTTGTAAAATTATACAAGTGAAGTGTAAGTGTATTTCCTTGTTGCCACAATTTCGGCAAGATTTGAGCTTTAAAAGACAAAACTCATGGAGCGATTTTTACCTGCGCCCGCGGCGGTTGCAGTTCTGCGGTTTAATTTCAAAACTCACGAGACGGGTAATTTTTGCGGTCCCGCAGCCGCCGCGGTTGTAATTATCGTCCGTAAACTTGGCGGTTGATTATAGCGCAGCCGGCGGTTGCGGTTAAAAAATCAGTACAAATAGTACAAAATGATCGCCCGCCAAGCGACCGCAGAGCTCGCGGTCGTAACCCGCCGAGGCGATTTACGGGCAGACGACCGCTGCCGCCCAAATCGCAAACAACCGCGAGCGCTGCGGGTGAAAATCGAGTCGTGAAATGTAATCTTACTTTTTGCATATAAATCTACATTCTATGGAATCTGCAAAACCGCCGCGGACGCGGGTGAAAACCGCGCCATGAGTTCTTAGCGTTAAGAAGGCCACTGCCTTGACATGACTTTCTATGACGACTTATGACTAGTTTTGAATAAGTCAAGTCCCTTTTTTTAACGCAAAGTTGCAAACTTAAAATCGAATAATGACAGATGCTAGCTCCTATGCCAAAAACTGAAGAACATATTAATCTACTTTTCATAACATTGAGTTACATATAGACATGATTTTTTGTTATTTAATGCTATGATATGGGAAGGCAAACAAGCAGATGGATTTCTTGATAGTAAGAATACCACGCCGCCTAGAGACATCAAAGGTAATGGTGCCAGCCTGAGGCCGGGATGTCAGGCATCAAGCAAAAATAAGTTTTACCGGCTACCTTATCTTTGGAACCAGAATACTTCAACGGCAAGCACTGACTGGCAGAAATAGGTAAGGCCGTGGTACCGATCCAGTCTAGTCGCTGCAAAACTCTACCACCTAGTCCGATGTCACGGTGTTAGTGACAGTAAGCCTATGCTCACCTTTTATATTCACCTGGCAGGAAGGCAAATGGTCTATTCTGCAAAGGAGCTAGGACCAACACGGGGAAAATAGGCCGTAAATATACCGCTAGGTTGTTACATATGGGTCGTTAACCGGGTCAGTTAATAAAAACATATAAATGCGTTTTGTGTTAAAACGAAGTGTAGTTTACCAAATATGTAGTTTTACATTGTCCGTGTGGTGTAGGGCAAAGGTATCCAACCTTTTTATAGGCCAGAGTTCACTTTTTTATTGTAATTTCATCAACAGCTCTCACAAATGGAACTACTATAAATGTTTTTGTGGAATAAAATCAGTAGGGTTACTCTTGAATATCGATTTCATGCAAATTGGAAATTTGAATCGGATTTTTCATTTTAGGTACTCTGGAACTCCGTGTTCCAGATAATAACGGATAATTAACATTTAGTCACAACAAAATTCAATGAATCGGATAAAATCATCTGTTGTTTATTATTAATTTAACTTTAATTATTCGCTAGTATTGTGTTCAAGAGTACTTAAAGTGACGGATCCGATTCCAATTTCCAATATAGCATTTATCGAGATACAAGAATAACCCTACTGATATTGATATTTCAAGGGAAATTTAACGGATTGTTTTTAAATGGGATGAGTTGTAAAAGCCCGGATTAATGGGGTGTTCCTAGGGGCCAGGGGGGTTGAAAACCCCACTACTTGACAAGCAAATTCGATGATTAAATTGTTTACGTTCTATTTTTATAAAGTGATCTCTTAATTGCTCAGACCAATGTATACTTTTTCAATGGTAGGAGACTAATTGGTATCATTTTACTGAATGTTTTTAATGAAAATGAATTTAAGTAAACAATTAAATTTAAAATGGTTTTGTAAGGCTCTTTTTTAAATGTTGTTTTAGTATCCAGTTCATTCCATATCAGTCCAGTTCATATTCATGTACTAGTTTGTCTGTATCCATGTATGCGTAAGGGCGTGTATACCTGTGTGCGTGGGTGTGAACGCATGCGACTGGGTGTGCGTATGTGCGTGGGTGCAAACTTGTGCATGTGCGTGTGCATGTGCGTGCGTGTGTGTGTGTGTGCTTATAAAACATTAGGTTAGAAGTACAAACAAAAATATGACTAGAAATTAGTAAAATAAAGTATTTATCTTGATGTTTTTTTTATGATATTGGAAGGCAAACTAGCAGACGGAGTTCCTGATGGTAAGACATTCACACCGCCTAGAGACAACAAAGGTAGTAATAGTGCATTGCCAACCAGAGGCCGGGATGTTAGGCCTTGAACAAAAGCAAGTTTACCGGCTTCTTTACCCTCCAAACCGGAACACGTCATGACGTTATGGCGGCAGGAATAGGTAAGGCGGTGGTATCAATCCGGGTGAGTCGCTGCAAAACTCTACCACCTAGTAGGATGTCACGGTGCTAGTGATGGTAAGCCTATGTTCGCCTTTTACGAGCAGCTTGGCTCAGGACGGCAGATGGTCTATTCTGCAAAGGGGCCCGGACCAACACGGGGTGATTTTTATACTAATACTAGCGGCCCGCCCCGGCTTCGCACTTCCTGACAAACCTGTCTGGCTTCCTTCAGATTCATTACCCTTTTCATACAAACACGCCGGTTTCGGAGACTCTTGACACCACCAAATGCGGTCGAAATGAGAGCGCTACGGAAAATCTGTGTTGTAACGTTCGCTGACCGCATTTGTAACAGTGAGATCCCAGAAAGAGTGGGATTTAAAGAAAGTGTTTATGCTAAAATGCGAAAGGGCATGCTCCGCTGGATCGGTCATGTGGAAAGAACGACAGATGAAAGTCTGACAAAGATATTCAATGCGAATGTGGATGGATGTAGGTACCCGGAGAGACCAAGGTTGACATTCCACGATCGGATCACTCGGATATTATCCCAGGGTGTTGTCATGATAAGTAGCTCACTGTGAAATGGACCACAAGACAATGCTAAAACATCCAAGTAATAGCTTTCCCAGCGCGAGTAGTATGAGACAATCCAATTAATCTTGTACCAAAATACCGGGAAACTAGGGCGATATTAAAGTACTGTGGACTTAAAAACATCATTAGGATTAATTTATTTTCTCGTAGATTGAATAAATTGTGAATCTTTTATTCTTCTCACCCTCTCTCTGATTTGTCAATATCATAACTTTTGTATGATCAAATAGAGAGTACAAAACATATCTTTTGTATAATCAGAGAGAGACACTAATCTTACAAAAGCATACCTTTACAAGATCAGAGACAGAGTTGGGTTTGTAAAAAAAAGTGTAAAATAATGTATGTTCTTCATGCCTACGAAGGAAGCGAGGTGTAGCTAGGACACCCATAATTAGCACTACTTGTACTTACAATGTGATAGATAAACCTATGGCTAACCCGGACACTTATATAGTCCCAGGCAACGTTGTATTTTTATTTTTTGAACTGCCTGATCCCGAAATCGAACCCGAAAGCTCAGTTGACACCATCACCTGACAACTACACTACAGAGGCGTTAAAGAAAATTGGTTTAATCTTAAAAAAAAAACTCCATTGGTTTGGTCATGTAGAAAAAACGGCGGATAAAAGATTATTATATAATATACAATGTGAATGTTAAGTGTGAACGGTTTTAAGTACCCGGGGATACTAAAATTCTATGACCTGCAATAAAGAGGAGGAAGCGTGGCCAGAGCGGCCAATAAGAAGAAGGTAAGAATAAAGAAAAAAATATGCACTCAATTTATCTATTTTCTCGCAAGGGTCTTAGCGGCCTTAATTGCCTGTAATCTAAAGGTCCAGCGTTGGACTTAACTTCTTGAGGTCCCGGGATCGGTTTCCAGGTATTCCGGCTCAGGTTACAAAAAAAATATAGCCATTGTATTTGCAATTTTCTAACAAAAAAAACGTTGCTCAGGATTGGATAAGTCCTGTTGGCGTAAGGCTAACCACCTATCACATTGAGGGACTTAGTGTGTTTGGCTAGTCGTGGGTAACCTAATTGTGCCTCTACCTACCTCTTTGGAAATATGGGCGTGAAGATACTAACGTGTTATCTGAGAAGTTAGCTCTATTTGCATTCACTCAAGGGTTGATTTGGTAACAATTACGTAAGCAGGGTTAACATAACATGACGTCAACTCAGGTGTAGCTTCAGTAAAGTTGGTTACCCACCAACGCCTTTAACGAGAATATGACGTCAGTGAAGCAACAAATTTAGATAGTTTAGGTTTTTTTGAAAAAAGTGGTTTTGCCGTACGGACGGTTAGACAGACATGACGAGTCTTTAAGGGTTCCGTTTTTTGGCCCTGGGATACAAAAACCTAAAAAGAGAAATGAATTCGATTCTACATTATTATTTTTTAATTGTTATTCCAGGATATGCAAGATATCCTAGCCCTTCTTTAATAAAACTAAATAACTAGGAGCACGTGTATAAATATGCTTAAGTTGGTTTTGTTACTAAGCAAAACATTCTATATCTTATATACGCAATACATCTTGATACATACCTATCACTACAGCAAGACTCTTACAGGTAGGCAGAGAGTATCGAGTCCAAACCCCACGATCCTTGCAGATGTTTCTGGCTTCATCCACATTCATTGCCCTTTTTAAACAAACGCACCGGTTCCGGAGACTCTTGACACCATCCTCTGTTAACAACCGAGCAATTTGATCTCGGAATGTCAACCTAGGTCCTCCGGGTACCTACATTCATCTAATTTGCATTGTATATCTGCTTTGTTAATAATTAATCCGCCACTCTTTCCACATAACCGAACCAGCGAAGGATTTTGATATTACTACATAGTATAAAATAAAAGTTGCTTACTCACTCGCTATGTCCCTTTCTACGTTTAAATCTTTGAAACTACCCAACAGATTTTGATGCGGTTTTTTTAAATAGATAAAGTGATTGAAGAGGAAGACTTATATGTATATTTCATAATCGTGCGAAGCCGGGGCGGGTCGCTAGTATATAATAAATCTATTGCACATCTGAGGTTTTGCATAATAAACCTTATGTCACAGCCACAGGATAGCCTTTTACACATCCTTAGATATATTAATATTATAAAAACATAATTTAGAAAAGAAGGTTTAAATTTTTATAAAAAAACGTAATAATAGAAATTTAAAATAAGTTTTTAACAAGAAAAAATTGTAACAAGCTTCTATTTGTAATGGCCGTTCCCCAGCAGAAGACTAGAGTAGGCGTATCCAATAAGAAAAAAGGAAATAATGATGTTGGGGATTTTTAAGGCTTTCTTTTGCCGTCATTATCCAGCTCTAATAAATCATAACATTTAATTATATTTATCCTTTTTTATGATATTAACAGGCAAACAAGCAGATGGATTTGCTGATGGTAAGAAATTCATGCCGCCTAGAGACACCAATGGTGGTAATGGTGCGTTGCCAACCTTAGGCCAGGATGTTAGGCCTCAAGCAAAAGTAAGTTTACCGGCTAACTTATCCTTCGAACCGGAACACAAGCTGCCTGACATAGGAAAGCAGATGGTCTATTCTGCAAAAGAGCCCGGACAAACAGGGGAAAGCATGTATGCTAAAAACAGTCAGTTGAGGATAGATGCTTAAAAACTGATTTGCAAGATTTAATCCGGACAAACTATTTACATGTCAAATAAATGCTTGTAAAAACTTACTGACATTATCAATTGTCATTCTATTTTTTTCTTGTGGAGAGGTTTTCTAATTGTATTAGTAAAAATGTATTTTTAACTATTTGCGTTAGATCTTATTATAGTTTTGGAAGTTTTCAATTGGTGGTAATTTGCAACAGACCTGTTTCCGAAGGTCATGGTTGTATCGCTAACAGTTGTTATAAAAGGATTTTCGAATGCTTAGAAGGCAGAAATGCTTGGGATTAATTGCTTGTCATATAAATATCTACAATTAATGTATGTAATATATTTTCGTAAATAAGATATATAATAAAAGGACAAGCCTGCTTAGTTTCTTTTGCCGGATGTCTTTGACAAGTGGCTGCGTTCCGATACCGTGGTAGTTATATAAATGTATATGAAGGCATCATAAGAATCTTTGTATAGTTTGATAGATGTGAATTAAATATATTTTATTGTTATTTATTACTATCAGCTGCTCTCGGTAATGTATCGTTAATGCTGTGGAGAATCGACACGAACACTTTTATCGCTAAATTAGGGACGCAACTTGAAATTAAAACAGCTATCTTTCCGACCCTTATTAAACAACGATTTATATGTATTAAGGCTTTTTAAAACACAATAATTTCTCGTAAAGGTTGAGTATGCTAATGTAAGAGGTAAAAGATTTAGTTTTTCGATTTTTTCATATAAATACATATTTAATTTGTTCAATTCCAGACAGCGCAGGCATTTTGTGTGATGAACGGACAGGTCTGTCGGGCCTGGCCTGTTTATTAAGTACAAATTGTTATCTATTTAAATGTTTTTGTGTATTAGGCCCAGAATTTCACCAAGCTCAGATAAGTTATATTCCAAGTATGAACTCCCAAGTTACTCTTGGATAGCCGTATATTCATTTCACCAATTGTTTATTCATAGAATAGAAAGTTATTCTGGAAATTATCGCGGTTTTTTCTTAGCTTATTGAAATGAAAAAAGTACAAATAAACGGAGAACAGTCTAAAGGCACATTTGTTAAACTTGGAGTACCTCAAGGTTCGATTAAAGGACCATTGCCTCTTTTATCTATATAAATGACCTCCCATACGTGATACAACATTTATGTAACATTATATTATTTGCAGATTTAATATTTATATTCAAAAGATTCACCAAGTAATTGCCACCCTTTCAACGATTACAAACTGGTTTGAAGTGAATAACTTGGTGATAAACACTAACAAAACAAAATGTATAATGTTTTCATCGTTGTTTAATAAGAGTCGGAAAGATAGCTGTTTTAATTTCAAGTTGCGTCCCTAATTTAGCGATAAAAGTGTTCGTGTCGATTATGGGTTAACGATTCTAATGCATAGAAATACCAACATAGATACTAGATAATAAATTTAATAAAAACACAGACTTGAAAATGCAGACATTTAAATGTCATCATACAAACGTCGGCCCCCATTGGGAATCGAACCAGAGCCTCGCGGATGATCTACACCGATCATCCGCGAGGCTCGGGTTCGATTCCCAATCGAAAAAATCGAAAGGCGTAAACGCTAGTCACTCGACCAAAGAGGGAGTCAAATCATCATTATATCTATAAATCATTAATGGAAATTATTGTTATTTTTTTAGTTATTCTATGTTTTTATGATATTGGAAAGCAAACAAGCACACGATTTTCTTGATGGTAAGAAATTCACGCCGCCTAAAGACACCAAAGGTGGTAATGGTGCGTTATCAGCCTGAGACCGGGATGTTAAGCCTCGAGTAAAAGTAAATTTACCTGCTACCTTACCCACCAAACCGGAATACGTCATGACGTTATAACGGAAAAAAAATAGGTAAGGTGGTGATACTAATCCGGGTAAGTCGCTGTGAAACTCTACCACCTAGTCAGATGTCACGGTGTTAGTGAAGACAAGCCTATGCTCGCCTTTTACTAGCTGCCTGGCAGGAATGCAGATGGTCTATTCTGCAAAGGAGCCCGGCCAACACGAGGAGGAGCCCGGCCAATACGGGGAGAAGCCCGGACCAACACAGGGAATTTTTACGTTTTAATTTGTAATTATAATATTTTTTAATTACTTTAAGTTGCTTATTTTATTTTTTTGATTTTTCGTTCGCGAACGCGCTTCGTTCGGTCATTAAATGTTCATTCAGGGCTTTATATTGGTAAGTCCTATCATCATCATCAGCCGGAGGACGTCCACTGCTGGAGATAAGCTTCCTCCAAAGAGCGCCACAAGCTACGGTCACCAGCTTCTTGTATCCACGACTCCCCGCGACCATCAGTCACATGCTTAACAACAACGGTGCTACCCCCACCACGCGTACTCACTAAAGCACACCCGCATGCGAACTCGCGAAACCCTATAAATATAGCGAGTCACATGCGCGCGCCAGTAATCGCTCGACCGTAGTGGAGTGTAGTCGAATTTTCCTGATGATAGCAAAGATAGCGCACTATTTTATATTATTTGATAGCTATTTGATGTAGGTACATTTTACCCAATAAAATGATACAGAATCAGCTCCTTAGTTATTTTCATATTTTTATTGAAAAATACAAAAATTGCAATATTAGGAGACTTTAGTAAATAGTAACATCTATACACACGTCTAACTACTAGTCGCGTGTGGGTGCTTTCCGTGTTGCTGACGCCATGTTCCCCCGTTGCGTTCGTATAGATGTGCAAGGCCCTTTTATTCTTACATTCGCTGTGGTAGTGTCCTACGCGCTTCAATTTCACTTTTGCTTCGTTTTCGCGTTGGTCGCGTACGTTTTGTTGAAGGCCTTATCTTGAAAACTATGATATGATAATAAGCTATGAAAATAATCGTCTCCCTAAACAAGTGGCTTTTATTTCGATTGACACACCTTACTTTAACCTTAAAACCCTAGATCATTACTGTAATTTTGAGGTTAAACGGCGACCTATTTGTCACAGCGACGGCGAGGGCTTGTCACTGTTAAATTATTGTCCAGTGAAATTTCATGTATTTCACTGGTCTGTACATCTCACATTTTGATGTAGCTGCTATTTTACAAGCTAATATTTAACTTGCAATGTAAGTATATTTGTCCGGGTAGAAATTTGCAACCTAATATAAGGGCAGCTATTCTCAACCGATTTTGTGGAGATACTTAAATTTAATAACTATTAAATTATGTAGTAAGAGATCTGATATGATGACGAAGGCGGAAGGTGGTCATAAGAACTCTTAAAATTCTCAACATTATCTTATTGCGTATGGTTTATTTGATACGTCTTGAATAATACTTGTGAAAGCTCCTTACGAATACAACCTTGTCATAAGAATATATTTTTGTTAAGTACTTACATAATATACTGTCAGTATATTTTCAATAATATTTTTTGTATTCGTCAAGTACGAAGGGAATATCTTTTTTACTGGCTAAGTCTGGAAACAGTAGATTATGTGAAATTTGTCTAATCCATATGTTTTTAATCAATAAATCATTAAATTTATAATATATAAATTTCTATCGCCAGATCTCCTTATTAAATGACAGCGTCTCAATGTGCTAGGTTTGAGAATGATAAGAACCACTTGTACTCGTATGGTCAATGCAAATATTTTTGTTCATTAGCCCCAACGGAAAAACAGGGGTGTTACATGTTAGTTTGACGCGCGTGTGTTTATGTGTGTGTGTGTGTTTGTGTGTGTATATGTATTGGTGTGTACATTTGTGTGTATGTGTGTGTGTGTGTGTGTGTGTATTTGTGTTTGAAAGCGGAGGCGATAGATATGGTTATTTGTTACATTGTTTATTCTAGGATAATTTTATGTTATAAGACAGACTAAAACACAAGGCTCTCCAAATGATACGAGAAAAATAGATAGATAGGTAGGTAATTCCTATTCGTATTATGTATTAGGTTATGTTTATTTATGTTCATATGTGTGTGTTTATATATGTGTTTAAGTCGCGGTCCTATGGCCGGAGCTACTTAAGAGGTGTTTGCTTAAACTTATTGCTACTACATCTTTCTACAGTACTTCTATCTGATCGATTCTTAAAAACATGAAAGTTATTCGGCATCCCTGTTTGCAATACCAAAAACTTGATCTAAATTGTTTTGACATGTTGTGTTAAAAAGAAAAATATTCAATTGAAAAATGTTTTGAGTTCTAAGCCATCCCACTTACAACCATTATTTAAATTGCCTCATTTTCATAAACAGCTCTTTATGAAAGGTGACGCGCTGTCTACGAGACGTAGGCGCTACGAGTTACGCGTAGAAGCGGTTGAATTCATGCGTAGCAACACCATTATTAATATTATAAAATTATAATAGTACAATCGCGTAGCTAACACCTACGAGACGTAGAGCTGAGTCTACAAGTTTCCACCATTTTTAATAATAATTTTATAATACATAGATATATATCATAAAAGAACAATAAACTATATATATAATTTAATATATTTTTAATATTTTCACGCCGTTTAAATGTAAACGCACTAACAAAACAAATTACAATATATTCTACCAGTTACATTTCTTTTTTTTTCTAATTAAATAATGTTTAAGTAAATTTAACAAATTAACAATTACATTTTGATAACAAATAGCAATGACTACTATAAGTAAATTAGTGTTTTTTGAAAGAAACATTAACATTCTTTGACATCTAATCTTATAAAAATACATTATTGTAGTCTTTAACAAATTATTTTTTTTTGTTATACTAACTTTTGTAATACTAAAATTGTTTTCATTTACTAATGTGAATATAAATTGATTTAACTTTACACTTAACTTTTAAGCTATCATTCGATTTCAATAAGCAGTACGCTAAAATTACACTGTTAAATCAAAAATATTCTATAACATAGTTCTAATTAAATTAAATTTTATTTAAATTTTATTTTAGCAATAATAAAATATGAAAAATTCGCTTGCTCTCTTATTATTAAAACAAGGTAGGTAAGTGCTTTGTTGCATTACATTTTACTTTTATTATATTAAAATACGAAGAAGTAGCGAAAGCCAACAAAATCAATAACATAAATTAGAATTTTATATTAGTTCTATAAACAAGTTAGAAGAAAAATGCTAAAAAGACGCACATGTATTTCAAAATTAGTGAAAGTAAATTTGAAACCAAAAAGGCAGACATTTACAGTATTCAAAATTATATAACGTATAACACGCATTTAAAAAAATATTTCAAATCAAATAAAAGTAAAAATTTTACGTTCAAATAAAAACACGTAAATAAAAAATACATTTCTACAAATAATACTTACCGGAGAAAAAGGTGAAAATTTCCTTTTTCACTTTTTTCTGTACTTACCTTGAAGCAGATGAACAAGGAAAACGGCATCGTGACGATGACCAGGATCCAGGACAGTATGACCAGGATACGGCCACATGTTTTAGATTCGGATTCAACGTCGTCGTTGGCTAAAACAAAAGTTTTATATTAGTTTCAAAACTTTCACAATGCCACAGTAAATATACAAAAAAACATTACTTGATGCTATTGTCGGATATAAATGTTGACGGCTAGACATTTCCAACTGAGTAGTCATGAAAAAGTTTGTGAACGAACAGTGAAATAAAAGAATACGTATCACCCTTAGGGTAAATAACGGACGACTAACCGCGCGAAGCCTATGGTGTGGTGATTAAAAATTCACATGGGAATTGAAAATATGACGAATCGAACACGATTTTAATACCCACTGCTGAATAGATATCGGAAAACGTCACTTTCCCCGTGGTTTATTAAATAATACGTACCGGCTGAACCAGCAACCACCACGGCGGTTGAATCTGAATATCGCGCCAGCTTGCTATTTCCCACGTCCGATCAAAGCAAAACTTCGAAGTGTACTGTCAGGAAGCTTAGAGCGTTAAAGGGCAGGGCGAAATGGCTTGTGGAGCACGTTCCAGCGTTTATATGGAAACTCCCGTGGAATAAAAAGGATATGCCCGCCGCTTTGCCCCACCCCTTGCGCATTTCGCTTCAAAACATCTTTTGTTTAGCTAGCGCAACGTAAATATGAAACTTAAAGAATATAATGAAAGTTACTGTTATAATTTAGACATTATTTTTGTTAGACTTGGTAACATAGCCCATTTAAAATTGGCTTATAAAATTAATAATAATGTTATACAAAAATAATAGTATCTAATTTATGTTAATATGATACTTGAAGACATGTTACGAAAGCAACTATTATAACTAAGAAACTATTTTTGTTATACTTTATAACATAATCCAGTAAAAATGCTGTATTGACAAAAATAGTTTACAATAATAATACAAATAAAAATGGTAAACCAAAGTAATACTAATATTACTGATCAATAATGAAATTTGAAGACTTATCTTTGTCATACAGTTTGGTTACACTTTATTACATAATCCACTGATACTCTGACACTTACATAACCAATACAACATAACCAACTTCAAAAACAAAGAGGACAAAGGATTGTTGTATTTTGGATCAGTAGCCAGGCAATCAATTATTTTCAATTACTAATAAAAATGACATAGCAACAAAACTAGTAAGCTTATCTCTAACAGTAGATAGGTTACTGTAATTGGCTCAGCAAACTTCATACCACTTTACATTGATACTGACAGTCTGGAAAAAACTACAATATTGCTTTTCCTATTTTTTTTTGCAATTTTTGCGTTTTTTCTCTGTTAAAGGGATTTTTGCAGTGACTCAGGCTTGTCAAATTAAGTATCTTCACGCCCATATCCCCGAAACGTCGCTGAAGCTAGCCAACAAAAAAGATTATCAGTGTACAATCGTTTATAATAATAATACAAATAAAAATCGTATACCAAAGTAATACTAATATTACTGATCAATAATGAAATTTGAAGACTTATTTTTGTCAGACAGTTCTGTTGAACTTTATTACATAATCCACTAGCGGCCCGTCCCTGCTTTCACGGGTATAAAATATACATATAATCCTTCTTTTCAATCACTTTATCTATTAAAAAACCGCATCAAAATCTGTTGCGTAGTTTTAAAGATTTAAGCATACAAAGGGACATAGGGACAGAGGAAGCGACTTTGTTTTGTAGGTACTGTGTAGTGATTAAAAACTGGTTTCTACAATCGTATACTATTATAAAATATGGGAGCCCAAGAGGGAATTCTGGGGTTCGTTGGAGCGCATCTAATTAAGGCATAAAGGATAACTTTTACCCTTGTTAAACATTTAGACCCAGTTTAAACAACCGCCAATGTAGGTAGCAGAAATATTGATGAGGTTGAATACTTATACGCTGCAGATTGAAATATTATGAAAAGTTGACTACCTGCTGAAACGTGAATATTTCTAATAATCAGACGATTTAAACATGAAGACATTTTTGAATTGTAAGTAGTTTCAAAATATAATATTATCGTAAAAAGATGTAACGCTTCAGCCATATTTAGTTTTTGCAGTAAAAACTTCTTTACCGGCGCGGCGCTGCGCACATTTTTGGAATGGGTAAAAACATCTAAGCTTGCGTCAGGACACGTAACCTGATTCGTAAGACGGCACAGGGCGCTTGCGCGAATATTCGTGTTATCATGTTTGTGTACTATAGCGCAATAAATGAGTATTATATTCTACCACATAAATGATAGTACTTTCATACTGATAATTAAAGCAATTCGTGCAAAATTAACCATTCCAAAATATCAAAAATGCACAACGTTAATATTCAAGTTTTCAGTTCTGTCGGCACTCCCGGAGTGCAACCCGTTTTTTCATTCATTTACTAGCTGTTCTTGCCACTTTGAATTTGACAAAATAGTTATTTAGTTTATTCAGTTAGTTTAGAATTTTAAAAAATAAAAGTAGTTTTAGTTACTTCTTGTTACATCAGCTGGCAGTGGGTTTACTAGAAGGTAGCGAAAAGAAATTTTCCCGTCAACATCGGTCCAGTCATTTTAAAGACTAGCCGGAATAAAAGACAGACGAAAATTGTGCAAAAATTTGATCATACAGATTTCGTGGGGAAACACCAGTTTTAAAGGCTAAGAAAAAAAATTAAAACTATAGACATTTTAACTTCAAGAGCAATGTTGTTGCAAATCTTATACCTTTAAATGAGCAATTCTTGTATGTATATATAATTGGAATCTCGGAATCGGCTCCAACGATTTTCATGAAATTTAGTATGTAGGGGGCGATACATTGATCTATCTAGGAATCGTTAGAAAATGTAATTTTATTCGTGTTTAAATTGTAAATTTTATTCGTGTTTAAATTGTAAATTTTATTCGTGTTTAAACTAAAAAATGTGACTCTTCCTGACATGTATTGGCGAATAATAATATTATTTTTTGTGAGCAATAAAGTTGTTCCAGCAGATGGCGTTGTTAAGTGACACGAAGTCAATTAGTGTTTGTCGTACTAAAATATAATTTTTTAAAAAACACAATTTATAAAAAAAATACCGAGCTCATCTCAGTAATCCAGGTACTACATAATTAAAAGACACGCTTGTTCATATCAGGTATGAATTTTGTTTATATTTAGTGGAAGCTTTAGAAACATGAAGAGGATAAATTTGGGTGGTACTACTATCCTATTAATATTATAAATGCGAAAGTTTGTCTGTTTGTTTGTTTGTTACTCCTTCACGCAAAAGCTGCTGAACCGATTTTCATGAAATTTGGTACACACATAGAGGGTAACTTGTCTTAATACGTAGGATGGTTTTTATCCCGAAATAATGTTCCCGTGAGGATCGTGCGGGCATCAGCAAATAATATATATTTCGCGTGGTTTTCGTATGACGCTGGAATGGATAGTCTAATTTTTCTAATTATTTTTTGTTGTGTAGTACGAAATACAATGCTTTAATTCATACAAATTTTTCCCCTTGTTGGTCCGGGCTCCTTTGCAGAATAGACCAACTGCCTTCCTGTCAGGCAGCTAGTAAAAGGCGAGCATAAGCTTACCGTCACTAACACCGTGACATCTGACTAGGTGTTAGAGTTTCGCAGCGACTCGCCCGGATCAGTACCAGTGCCTTACCTATTCCTACCACCATAACGTCAGCGCTTGCTGTTGACGTGTTCCGGTCTGGAGGATAAGGTAGCCTGTAAATTACTTTTGCTCGAATCCTAACATCCCGGTCTCAGGTTGGCAACACACCATTACCGCCTTTGGTGTCTCTAGGCGGCGTGAATTTCTTACCACCAGGAAATCCGTCTGCTTGTTTGCCTTTCAGTATCATGAAAAAAAAGTGAGTAGCTGTTATTGTGAAGAAATATGAAGTTCGATGGGTCAGCTAATTTGGTTATAAAAAGGTTTGATTAAACTTTTAAATTATGGCTCTAAGTTTAGCACTAGAAGTCTAAGCCTGGTACTTATAAGAAAATGAATTGGCATCACGAATTTCCCGGAAACCAGGATTTAAAATTGAATTGCCCATGAACTGCCAACGTGAGCAAAGCTACCCAGTCAGAAAATGACATCATGAAACTCCTCGTTAACCATGATTTTTTATTATGACGTTTATGTTAGTTGGGCATGTACGCTATCCCCTCGACTGACGAAGACGCCAAACTGATACTTGCACTGACACTAAAACTAATACAAATAAATTTAATGAGTATTAAAATATAATTAAAAGAAGACCGAGGCTGATATTCCACGATCAGGTCACTCGGATATTATTCGAGGATGGTATCAAGAGTCTCCGAAATTGGCGTGTTTGTATGAAAAGGGTAATGAATGTACACTCGATGAATGAGTGAACACTCGATACTCTCTGCCTACCCCGTAAGGGACTTGGCGTGAAGATTTGTATATATGCATGTAAAATTTCATTAATATTCTAGAACAAATTAATGAGCCAGACTTTTTTTATGAAAACCCAAGCAGGTTTTGTATCACCTGAATGTGTCACTCGTGTTGGAGTTTCTTGCGTAGAATAGACCATTTATTTTCCAACCTGCCTTTCTGTCAGGAGAGGCGAGGAAAGGTTAATACGGTGACCAAGAACGAAGAAGCGAAGAAATATTATGTGGCAACACCCTGTTTAAATAGATTTCCTGGAACCGTTTGGAAATTGCGCATAATTATTAATTTCACACATTTCCTGTGACATATAACAGTCACTAGAACCGTTTGAAGGGTTTGTGTTTCAATGTGGCAATTGTCGAAAATTTACGTTGGGCGTCATTTTTAACACTCGATAGAAAAAAGGTGTTATAAGTTTAACGATTTTGTCTATATCTATCTGTGGTACTATAAGTTTTTAAGTAATGGACATATTTAGTAGTTTCGGCGCCATCGAGAGAAAAGATGGTCGAAGTTTTTCATTATTATTGAATTTCGTGTTGATATTGAGTGAAATTAATCAATTTTGGTGGCATTTTGTACAATTTCGTTCAGTGAAAGTGCAGAAATGAAATAATCAGGAAGAAATTAGCGTATCGTGTATTTCCTCGTTGCCGCCAAACCTCATTATATGAGCTTGGGTAATGAGGCCATCGCTTTACCCAAGAGCCTGACTTGACTAACTGACAACTTATGAGTTATGACTGATGACTAATTATAATTTGTTAAAATTGATGTAAAATTTGAAGCAAATTTCTACTTGACTAATGGCAAAATACTAACGTG
>NJDC01002117.1:141015-152808 GCA_002245475.1 Calephelis virginiensis | reverse complement strand
CCCTTTTCATAACAGTGGTGGTCTAGCGGTTCACTTGTTGGACTTGACTGCCTGAGGTCCCGGGTTCAAATCCCGAGTTAGGCAACAATAAGAAAATTTGTTTTTTCTAATTTTATAATAAAAAAAATATTGCCTGGGATAGGATATGTGCCCGGTTGGCGATAGACTTGCCACCTTTCACATTGTGGTACTTAGTGTCTTCGGCTAGTCGTGGATGCCTTGGTTGTGCCTTTGCCTACCCCTTCAGAGATGTGGGCGTTAAGAAACTTTTTTTTTATTACAGTTTTATTTTTGACCCTGTTCATAACAGTCTATCATGAGGACGAGTTTAACATATTTTCCTAATCAATGACACTTGGAGTCCGTATATATATTTTGTGCTTGGATCTTATATACTGTCTAATACGCTCAAGGATATGATTTGGTCACTCGACAGAATTTGGCCAGTCTCAACTAAGAACGTTAAATTCTTAAATTTTATAGTGTTTATATTTTATATTTCCACTCAACTAAGATTCGAATCGTTTGCTTTTATTAGAATTTTCTTTTGACAATAAGACATACCTATATAAATACATAAATGTCTCCTTCACCCTAAGCTGTGTTGGTCCGGGCTCCTTTGTAGAATAGACCATCTGCCTTCCTTGCCAGGCAGCTCGTAAAAGGCGAGCATATACTCACCGTCACTAACACCGTGACGTCTCACTAGGTGGTAGAGTTTAGCAGCGACTCGTCCGGATTGGTATCACCGCCTTACCTATTCCTACCGCCATAACGTCATGACGTGTTCCGGTTCGGAGGGTAAGGTAGCCCGTAAACTTACTTTTGCTCGAGGCCTAACATCCCAGCCTCAGGTTGGCAACGCAACATTCCCATCTTTGGTGTCTCTAGGCGGCGTGAATTTCTTAACATCAGGAAATCCGTCTGCTTGTTTGCCTTCCAATGTCATAAAAAAAAAACTTTTTGTCTTGCATAAATCACTCTGAAGCGAAAAGACCGCATTTGTGCCCCTATGTCCAATATCATAAGTGAAAGAGTGTGTATTATTTCTAAATTTTGGTGCATAATACAGTGTATTCATCCATTAATTAATTCATTCATACAAAAATGTATTGCGAAATTATTCACGCGTCACGCGTAATGCTTCGATTATTGAAAACTAGAGGACCGCCTCGGCTTCGCACGGGTATAAAATATACATATAAACCTTCCTCTTCAATCGCTTTATGTATTAAAACAAAACCGCATCAAGATCCGTTGCGTAGTTTTAAAAAGAAGGACATAGGGACTGAGGAAGCGACTTTGTTTTATACTATGTAGTCGTAACGATTTTATGATGTATGGAAACTAAAAATAAAAATGTGTTTTTCTCAACGAATCTATTATACATTATGGAATGTATTAGACATGTCTTAAGAAAATAAATTGATTTTTTTCTAAAAAGATATACACTGGAATTAGTCCCTCAGTTTTATAGTCAAAAGTCATTAATTATTTTCAAGTATTTTCATAGCCATTTCCTCGAAGAGGTTGTCAGAGGCAAGAGGATGGCGAGCACTGACGCTATGGAGGCAGGAATAGGTAAGGCGTTGGTAACAAACCGGGCGAGTTGCTGCGAAACTCCACCACCTAGTCGATGTCACGGTGTTAGTGACGGTAAGCCTATGCTCGCCTTTTACGAGCTGACTGGCAGGTAGGCAGAGGCCGAAAAGTAAATAGACTACAAATAAAAATTACCAGAATAATATTATTCAAATCCGACATTATATATACTCAGATATAGACAGAGATTTCGACATATGTTACATTATAATATGCTGTGGTCATTAAGTCGAGTAAGCTACAAACCACAATCTTGTGTGATAATAGCATTGTTGATTGGTAATCATGGCCGATAATTCTAGCTCGATCGTTAATATATTACAGTATGTACAGTATTACTAATTAAATTATGCGCTTCGGCTTTACACTTTTTACTCTTTTTACACTTTATACTTTTATTTTTAAATTGGCTAACCTAATCTAAATTTGAGTAAAATGATTAATTATGTAATAACAACTCTATATATATAGATATCTTTAAAATAAATTCGGTTTTATGAAGCTTGACGAATATAGCCCAAACTCATAATTTAAATAGTACTTACTACAACATGTTGTATAAGTCAGGACAATATTATGTATTCGAGAAACTATTAAAAGGATAAAAGGATATTTTTTTATTGAAAGGATGAAACCTTTATAAGGTTTTTCTTTTAAAAGCTCATAATCGCCTCTATAATCTGGCGGTCTGGTGTTGAATTTGACTTCGTGAAGTCTTGGGTTTGATCTTCTGGTCGGTCTACTTATTACTGAGGAGTTAGTACCTCGATTTTATAATAAACTTTCCGACTATATGAAAGATTTTGTATGGAGAAGGTTCTTATGAAAAGAAAAACAAGGAAAATTGCAGGAAAAACGATACTTTAATTCCCGAAGTTTGCCGGATCGGCTGGTCTATAATAATAGTGGCAACTAAAAATATGGAATCCCTAGCCATACATTGATAAAATGGAAAATATATTTATCCAGATATTATATGTTTTGTAAGAAATTATTACACAAATTTGCAACTATAACTTAAAACTTTAATAACAAATAAATTGCTGACTTTGCTTTTTTTTATTTTGTTGAGTTTTGATGTAAGCACCTGGATGCCTAAACCTTGCACAGTATGAAATAAGAATCGCCTTTCTTGAAGAGAAAACTTCTTTAGCGGCGTTGCGCACTTTTTTGGAATGGGTAAAAACTTCTAAACTCGCGTCAGATCGTAAGACGGTGCACTGCGCATGCGCGAAAGGTCGCTTGCGCGAGATGTAAAATAAAACGTAGTTTCGTTGCTGTTTTTGTATTGCTTACATATTTCCGAACAGTATAGGATTCGCAATGGATAATACCAGTCGAGTTAGTGTAAAACAATCGCATAAACTACTCCGGGTCGGCCCCTCGCGTTGTTCTGCATTATTAAATAATTTACTGTAAAGTGTAAACTGTTTCTTGCTTTGAATGCTTTGCAGTTTGTGGTAGATAAAATAGATATTAGTTTAGTAAAACATCTTTTAATTTATTTGCGACTTGGAGGTATGTCAAAGTTTCTCAGTTAATAAAAATTACAGTAGGTACAACATTTTGAAGAAGTTTATCTGTTTTCGAAAAAGTTGTAAGTTTAACAAAGGAAATAGTTGTAGAAGGAAAATCGAAATGCACATATATATTATATTAAATTGAACTATGTGTAAATTTGAATAATTACATATTTCAACATATTTTATCTCATTAGTAATACTATTTAACTGGCCGAGGTAAATTACGAAGTGGCCGTACTAGTAGGTAGGTAGCGTACTGAAGTTTCATGATTTAGCACAGAGTACTAATAGGTAGGTACTAATAGTACTAAAAAGGTGTACTAGTACGTTTTACGGATTGTACGATTACAGTGCGAATCCAAAAATGTCCGATTAAGCTCACGACTATTGTATTATATACTTCATACTGATAATTAAAGCGATTCGTGCAAAATTATTCCCTAACCATTATAAAATATCAAAAATGTGCAACGTTATCAAGTTTTCACTTCTGCCGGCACTTCCGTAGTGCAACCCGTCTTTTTTTAAATGAAACTTAGCTAGATCGATTTAACGCCCCCGTGCCTCACTGGAAATTAAATTTTAAGGTAATGTCCCCTTCTTTCAATGGTCTTACCTTAGAAGTTTTCGGCACTATACTCGTTAGCGTCTCCGTAAATTATTTGTATGAAAACTTTGAACAGCGCCTCTGTTGGTAATTGAGAGAAACACATTTTTAGACCAAAAGTGTCAATTTCGACACGAAACTTATCGAACGTAATCTATACCAACTCATGGTAAAGGCTCAGAGCCTTACCATGAGTTTACGGCTTATCAAGTTTACTATACTCGCTACCGTCTCTGTAAATTATTTGTATGAAAACTTGGAACAGCGCCTCTACTGGCAACTAAGAGAAACACATTTTTAGACCAAAAGCATAATAGATTTCGATACCAAACTTACCGAACGTAATCTATACCAACTCATGGTAAAGGCTCAGAGCCCTACCATGAGTTTACGGCTTATCAAGTTTACTATACTCGCTACCGTCTCTGTAAATTATTTGTATGAAAACTTGGAACAGCGCCTCTACTGGCAACTAAGAGAAACATATTTTTAGACCAAAAGCATAATAGATTTCGATACCCAACTTACCGAACGTAATCTATACCAACTCATGGTAAAGGCTCAGAGCCCTTACCATGAGTTTACGGCTTATCAAGTTTACTATACTCGCTACCGTCTCTGTAAATTATTTGTATGAAAACTTTGAACAGCGCCTCTACTGGCAACTAAGAGAAACACATTTTTAGACCAAAAGTGTCAATTTCGATACGAAACTTATACACGCACACGCCATAGATATCGATACGTAAATATCTGAACGTAATTTGTAGCAGCTTATGATACTGGCACTATTTGGATATAATTTTGTTTTCTAATAATCGAGAACGAGTTTTGACGCCATTGAGAGAAAACATGGTCTTATATTTGTGATAAATGATTTTTCAGGTTTAAATTTAATTAATGTCATCGATTACTGTTGACGTATTCCGATTCGGCAAATTTACTTTTATTCGGGAACTAACATTTTTGCCTCAAGTCGGTAACGCTCCAATACCACCTTTAGTGTCTCTAGTCAGCTTGAATGTCTTACCGTCTGCTTGCTTGCCTTCCATTATCATAATAAAATTTGACAATTTTGGTTGTATTTTGTACACTTTTGTGCAGTGAAAGTGTACAATTGAAATAATCATGAAGAATTTAGTCTATCATGAATTTGTTGCCGACAAATCTCATTAAATGCGCTTAAGTACCTTATAACACTACCGTTTTACTTAAAATCCTGACATGACTTTCTTTGACGACTCATGACTAACTTTAAATAATTTAAACACGATTTAGTCAAACATGTCCAGCCGTTCACAAGTTATTGTGCCACAGATAATACACACAGACACGTCAAGTTTAACTTTATATCCATCAGGTATCTTCATGTCCATATCCCTGAAGGGGACCATGCAGAACCAGAGCACCCACAACTAGCCGAAGACACTAACACCCGTATTCAAGAAGCTTACATGGCTAGGTAATGAAAAACGCTGTGCCAAGTATGACATTTAGCTATGCGTTGCTTACGTTAAACCATCTAATTCATGAACAATACTTAGTTCAACAACAGTTGAAGTGGATGGCTTGAAGTAAGAAATGCATAGCTTAATGTCGTACTTCATTAGTTCAATAACAGTTCTAAGTATTGTTCATGAAGTGGATGACTTGACGTAAGGAACACATGTCTAAATGTCGTACTTCATTAGTTCAATAACAGTTCTAAGTATTGTTCATGAAGTGGATGACTTGACGTAAGAAACACATGTCTAAATGTCGTACTTCATTAGTTCAATAACAGTTCTAAGTATTGTTCATGAAATGGATGACTTGACGTAAGAAGCACATAGCTAAATGTCGTACTTCATTAGTTCAATAACAGTTCTAAGTATTGTTCATGAAGTGGATAACTTGACGTAAGAAACACATAGCTAAATGTCGTACTTCATTAGTTCAATAACAGTTCTAAGTATTGTTCATGATTTGGAAGGCTTGACGTAAGAAACACATAGCTAAATGTCGTATTTCGCACAGCGCTTTTTCATTACTTAGCCAAGTGAGATTCTTGAATACGGGTGTTAGTCCTAAAATGTGATAGCAAGCCTTATATCCAAAGGTTAAAAATTTATAAATAGCTGTTTAGATTAACTGTGAACTGAGAAGTAATATTGGAGTAACACGACCGGAAGAGTCACGTGTCTTATTCCAGGATACAAGTATATCACGTTGCACTCCAATATTACGTTTCAGTGAGATAACCGTCAGAGATTCAAGGGAATTATTGCTGAACTTAGATTAGTTACCCATATCTGAGATAGCCTGGAAGTTTACCATTACATTTGCAATTAACAAGCGGTTACCTGATAAACGCATCGTTAACTCAGTCTCTCGAGGGTCTCAATATTTTCCCCGTGTTGGCCCGGGCTCCTTTTGAAGGAAAGACCATCTGACTTCCTGCTAGGCAGCTCGTAAAAGGCAATATAGGCTACCCGTCAAAACTAACGGAACATCTGACTAGATGGTAGAGCTTCATAGCGACTAGTCCGGATTGGTACCATCGCCTTGCCTTATTCATGCCTCCATAGCGTCAGCGCATTGACGTCTTTCGTTTCGGAGGATAAGGTAGCCGATAAACTTATTTTTGCTATATCCCGGCCTTAGGGTGGAAACGCACTATTACCATCTTCACATTATTGGTGTCTTAAGCGGCGTGAATTTCTTACCACCAGGAAATCCGCCTGCTTTTCCAGATCCGAATTCCTTTGCAGAATAACTGCTTTCCTGCCAGGTATCTCGTAAAAGGCGAGTATAGACTTAACGTCACTAACAACGTAACATCCTTCTTGGTAGAGTTTCGCAACAACCCGCCTGTATTGATACCACCGCCTTACCTATTCCTGCCGCCATAACGTCAATGCTTGCCGTTGACGTGTTCCGGTTCATAGAGTAAGGAAGCCGATAAACTTACTTTTGCTCTAGGCCTAACATCTCGGCCTCAGGGTGTCACCATTACCACCATTACCACATTTGGTGTCTCCAGGCGGCGTTAATTTCTTACCATCAGGAAGTACGTCTGCTTGTTTGCTTTTCAGTATCTTGAAAAAAATAATAAAGAGAAGATGTTTTTAGGTTGACATGTCTGTGTGTCTGTCTGATGCATTATACCTTTTGAACGGACAGACCTATTTAGATAAGGAACTTTTTTGTGAGAAACCTGACGTGATCGAAATGATTGTTGGCTGCGTCACATTTAGGTTATGTAATTTAGCGTACAACCATTTAGTCCACGCCAGATTACAAACGAAAAAAAAATGGCTTCTAACCACTCTTTTCTCCTGGGCATTGAAAATAATTGAGATAGAGCACGTTGTCGGAATTATTAGGGATTCAATTTCAGAATTACGTTGAGCATTAAAACAAAAATATTATGAAATAAATCTTGTTGTACATAAAGCTCTTTTACTTTATGATTACATAAACCAACTTCGTCTTTTTCATTGGGTGCCAAGGTTGATACGTTGTTTAATAATTATTTTTTCGAAATAAAGAAATTGTTTCCGAACTGATCCAACATACATTTTATCAACATCCTACTAGTAGTGTTGGAGATACACTCAATAATGCATATTTTTTTCACTAAATGAAATCTGTATGCACTTTTAAGTATACTTCAAAAACCACTAGTCGAATCATAAAATTAAAAACCACCTCGAAATCACGATCTTTATTTCTAAAAAAGAACCATCAAAATCGATTGGCCATTGGCCGATTAATCGTGTAACAAACATACAAAAAATACAATCGAGTTGAGAGTCTCCTCCTTTTTTAGGAGTTGGTTAATAACTTAAGTAATTTGATGTGAAATATGTAACTTTTGAATGTTAAAGAAATATGTTTTTAGAGCGGACCAATACATACAAATATTATAAATGCGAAAGAGTATTAGTTTGGGATTCGTTCACCTTGCAACTGAGCAATGTTACCATTCTTGTGCTTGGAGATATTCTTCTGGAGAGTAACATAGGCTATGATTAAACCATAACACCTTAACCAGTTCCCGAGGAAGAAGTAGGAACTTTTTATTGGTTGCGAGCCGTTGGATGGATAAGTGAATGTATAATTGTTGAATTAATGATTGAAAGAATGATTAAATGAATTATTGAAATAATGAATGAATAAAAAACAGTTTTTTGCGCATCAGCAAAAGAATTTAAACGTTAATATCTAGCCATTTGCCAATAGTTATAACATTAATTACAAAAAAGCTTTCAAGTGCGAGTCGGACTCACCCATGGAGGGTTCCGTAACCGGTAGCAGCAATTAACCATTAATTGATCATATTTTTATTTATAAAATATTTGTAAAATATAAATGATTTATCAGTTCATTTAGTTCATATTCATTCATTTCTTATTTCATTTCGTATATAAACTACAAAGAGCTATCTCTTAACAGTTAAGTATAACTGATTTAAGTGTTGGTGTTACAGTACCTATTAAAAAAAATTCTTACTATAACTCGTTCAAATCTATTTTTTGGTGAAAATATACATGGCAATATGTCATCATGTATATTTTGAGTTTTATCGTTCTTTTATTAAAGAAGTTACAGTGGGGGACACATTTTAGCAATTTGGAAGTGTATGCCGCGCAAACTCAGTTATTCATTTTAGAAAAAAAGGTGATGGTAAAACCATATTATTGTAAGAGACATATGTCTAGATACATCTCAATTATGGTTTTGAAAAAAAAGGTGAGTTTTAGTTCTAAGTATGGGGAACCCCAAAATTTATTTTTATTTTTCTATTTTTAAGTGAAAATCTTATTGCGGTTCACAGAACACATCTACTTACCAAGTTTCAGCAACATAGCTCTTTTAGTTTCTGAAGTAGCTGTGACATACGGACTAACAAACAGACGTGACGAATCTATAAGGGTTCTGTTTTTGACCTTTGGCTACGAAACCCTAACAACTAACAATCATCATGCGTAACTAATTAGTGGTTGTTTGGCTGGATTTACTTATTTGGAATTCTATTTCTGGGCCTAAAATACGAGTATGTTCTGCTATTATCTCTGATCCATTCATGACTCAAATCCAGGAAAGTTGGTCTCTCTATTTTGCATAATCACATATGTTTAGAACCACTGTAATTCATTTCAAATTGCACGACTGTTGCAATTCTCTCGGAATGTCAAATAATGACGTGTCCGGAAGTTTAATTTGGCGACACACCGACCAATTACCGGGTTTCATTGTGTATTTGAACCTTCCAAAACCCCATATAAAACATACATTTACATATATATGCATACTTTTTTAAAAACATAACTCTATAAGGATTTAGTTTTGAATATTATTATTTTACAAAACCAGTATTTTTGAAGTGAAAACTTCTTTAGCGGCGTTACGCCCTTTTTTAATGTACTAAACTTTTAAACTCGCAGGACACGTGGTCTGAAATTATGTAAGACGAAAATTCGAAAGACGGCGCATTGCGCTTGCGTAAATAAGACGGCGCAGGGCGCTTGCGCGAATTTTCGTGTTGTCATGTTTGTGTAGGATAGCGCAATAAATGAATAATGTATTCTACCACATAAATGATAGTACTTTCATGCTGATAATTAAAGCAATTCGTGCAAAATCATTCCCTAATCATTCCAAAATATCAAATACACTACGTTAATATTCAAGTTTTTACTTCTGCCGGCACTCCCTGAGCGCAACCCGTTTTTTATTATTGATTTACCTTCCAATTATTTTCATACAATAATGGTCGCTATGTTACGCATGTTTTATCTACTAGGTTTCAAGTAAGTTGTAAGTTATTTGTTAATTAATTACATATTATTGTTTTGTAATATACATAAATCCACAGATGTATAATACACCAATATTATAAAGAGGAAATGTTTGACTTTTTGTTTTTTGTTTGAAATGAATAGGCTCTAAAACTACTGGACCGATTTCAAAAATTCTTCCACCCTTAGAATGCTACATTATTCCTTAGTGACATAGGCTTTGTTTCATCAAAATCGGTGTAGTAAAAGCCAAGCTACGCAGGCGAAGCTGTGTAATACGGCTAATTTATAAATCAGTAAAATAATGTTGGAAACGAGTTTGCCACCTATCACATTCGGAGACCAATACCTTAGACTAACCGTGAGTAAACTGGATGTACTTCTTTTACCTTCTCTAAGAATGCGGCGGTCAGTTGCACGTTAAGTTTTTAGAAGTTGTAATTTGAAAGTACTTAACAAGGAAACAATAGGGATATGATATCTTTATAAACCACTCCAAAAAGACAAAGGCAATGATTTTTTTGTTTGTTTCTATTGTTTTTTTAATCATTTTGTCATTGTACACAAAATAGTAAAAATTTAAGTGAATAATATGTCAAATTATGCAAAGATTCTTTCCAGCAAACCCAAAGTACAAGTACATACTTTTTAAACCAGAAAACGTGTGTGTTGCGATTGAGATGTGGATTGTTTTTGAATGTTGAAAATGTTTAGTATAATAACAACAAAATTTCAAAAAGTAGGTGACTCGTAGTTGCGAAATGGATATATTTTTTTAAGATCCTAGAATTGGTTTTTAATAATGTGTAATTTTTTGTTGACCTCGACGTCGTGAAAAAACTAACTCCAACTTCGATTGGAGTCAGTTTTTTGCAGTATAACGTCACTTAAACTATTTAGTGTTTAGTGAATCGGAATTCCCTTACAGAGTTCCGTTTCGAAAAAAACATGGTTGACCTTAGACAGCTAGCACTCGAAAATAGCTAAGTGCGAGTTACAATTGCTGTATTAAGGGTTCCGTAGTAGCCTATACATGTCAAAAAATACCACGGTCGTTTTTAAACAATTACGTATTGTATTAATCATTTTTATATTATGCATATACGCAGGATGTACAGGTTTTATTGTTTAATTGAAAAAAAAATGAGTTTCAATTTCATATAATATTAAGAGCGTTTATTATTAATTTGAATAATTAATGGGAAACAAAACAATCCAGTATCAAAAAATGTACCAATAAATATGTTACACCAATTTGAACGTATTACCTGAACTTCCTCGTAGCTGTGGGCGGGTAAAGGTCATAATGTGCGTCGTTATGTAATGCTACGAAAATTCATACATTTCTTAACCATAATCCGTATTTCCACACTAATATTACAAATCGTCACTGAAGTAACAATTTGTAATATTAGCATGTTGAAAAAATGGCTAATGGCATTTTATATGTCATTCGATAGATATTTTCGGCACGTATCCAATGACATCTTGTTTAATTTAAAAAATAACCAATCACAGGAGTTATTTGAGTTGAACTGGCACCGCGCAAGTTGACAACATTGATAATATCGCGCAAGTCGTCAGTTTGCCATACTGTAAGTGTGTTGATATGAGGTCGTGCTGGAAATTAGTTGTTTTTGTATATTTTGCTGTTACTTCATCAAGATTTGACTATTTTGAAGCATCAAAAAGGTAAGTAAGCTAGTTATTTTATTGTATGTTGCGGTAGGGTAAAAAAAAACTATCATTTATAGAATAAATAAACACGATATTATAATATCTGTGGTATTATATTAAAACATCAGTTGACTTACGCGGTATTATTAAATTTCAATGTTCAGATTTGAGCTGTATTTTATAACAATAAATGTTACTTAGGCGGTATTTCTTACCTGTTTTTGAAATGAAATGGAAAACCAAAAATTACAAAAATTTGTTCGTGTTCTGATGGCCAAGGTGTGCTAGAAGTATTTTATTGATATATCCATACTAAATGCAAAATTCGGTCTTTCTGTTATCCTTTCAGGCTTAAACAGCTGAAAGAACTTTGATGAAGTTTCGTTAAAAAATAAAGCCCTAAAGGAGTTTATTAGTTCATGAAAGTTTGTATGAAAATGACGTTGAAATTAGGTAGGTACTAAAAGCTGTTCTTGAAGAATTTATTGTACGCTTACAAAGTCGTGTACAAGCTTGTTTTCAATTTATAGAATTCACGTTTCAACAATTCTATGAATATGAAATTTGTAAACGTCTATAGATTTACTATTTCTCGGTCGTT
>NJDC01002117.1:129434-140859 GCA_002245475.1 Calephelis virginiensis | reverse complement strand
CAAGGAGACAGACTAAGGAATCTTCGCACAATGCGTGCCGTCCCCAACATTGCTGTCTTATATTATTATTATTATATGCTTATGGATATTACCATCAGGATAGTTGTGTGTTTTTCTGTCTTATAACAAAAGATATCAAAAAACATAAGATCATAAAACAGAAATATCTGAGGAAATATTTCAGGCTAACTACAAATACATGTAAATAGGTGGGATGACCGCAAACGGATGCGAGACTATGTCACGTAATAATTACGGGATATCAGGTCAAGGTGAAATAGCGTGTTGCTGGGTATACCGACTATTTACTGTATTTATTTGCATCGTTATCACCCAGTTCCTTATAATAAGACTGATATGATTTAAAAACGTTTGGGGATAAGACCGCCTTTTTGTGCACTAAAAACTATAATCATATTCTGTTGTTTTAATTGTACTTATTTCTTTCTTTAGATTTTGGTATTCAAGTTAGTATTTTCCATTAGTCAAGTAGAAATTTGGGTTAAATTTACCAAAATCGAGATTCAATTATAATTAATCCTATGTCATAAGTCATCAATAATGCACGTCAGGATCTTGGGCAAAGCGGTGGCCTCGTTACTCAAGCTCATATAGTGAGATTTGGCGGTAACGAGGGAATACACGATACGCTAATTTCTTCATTATTATTTCATTTGCGCACTTTTACTGAACAAAATTATACAAAATGCCACCAAAAGTGACTAATTTCGCTCAATATAAACACGAAATTCAATAATTATGAAAAAACATCGACCATCTTTTCTCTCGATGGCGCCAAAACTCTTGCACTTATTTTATAGTAAGTTTAATTGTGTACAATAAAGAGTTCATTCATTCATTCGTTTCTTCATAGATAGGCGGTAGGAAAAGGTAAGGCAGTCGAACCTACCCTGTCAAGTTGCTAAACACATTGTTTAAAATAAGAAAGTTCTTTAAGTTAACGTTGAATGTACTGGTTTATTGTTAGTAACTTTCAATTTTTTTTGTATTGGATGTCGTTTCCTATAACTCAGTTTTTCGTGTCTTCGTTTTTTTTATTTAATTTTTCTGAAAAACTTACATATTGATAACACAGTACAAGTTTCGCCAAACTGTGAAGCAGTATGTTGGCGGTATAGTCGTATACATATTATTTGCTTATTTAGTGCTTTGTTTACACTTAGTACAAATTATACTAGTTTCAGTCTCTACATTTTAACAGGAAAAAAAAAATTACATAAACCTTAAAACTAAAAGACTTGTACAAAAAGTTATCACGCGCAGCTTACAAATTTTCTTAAATTTTTGGGAATTGTTTTTCATTTTTACTTTTAAGTAGGCCATTTTAATTTGTTGTCTTCGAGGAGAAAGGGATAATTGTAACATATTTGGGAGATATCTATTCCATAGTTCTTTGTCTATAGTAATTATTGGCAGTGTGTTCAAGCAATCTTTTGGTTTAAGCGATACACCAGCTACCATATCCTTTACCACGTAACACGACCACTGCGAGCACTGGCGGTACGGCAGTAGTACCAATATAGGCGAGCTGCTACACAATTTTCTACAACGTAGAAAACTCGCTATTAGTCTCTAGTGATACAGCCCGGGAATGTAACCGAGAATGAGGTTATCACTTTCCTATATTATCCTACTAATATTAGGTATAAATGCGAAAGTTTGTGTGTTTGTTTGGCACAAAAGCTGTTGAATCGATTTTCATGAAATTTGGCATACATATAGAGGGTAACTAGGATTAACAAATATAAAGCCCAGTGAAGTTGTAAAAACCGGGAGATTGGCAACACATTAGGCATTCCAAAAAATGATTAGCACATAGGATAGTTTTTATACCGAAAAATTAAGGTTCCATTTCTTTTAAATTCTAATAGCTATTATTAAAACAGGCTTCTGTTTTTAGGATCATTTATTTCGTCTAGTATTAAATGCATTTTCATATTTTTAATAGCACAATTGCGCAGTAGATATCTCGCTAAATCTTGTTTCATACTCTAGGGTTGCCTGGAAGCGATCGCTAACTTGGCGATAAGGCCGCTTTTGTATATTATAGTTTAAGTTTTTTTTATCTATTCGTAATTTTTCTGTATTTGGTGCACAATAAAGAGTTATTGTATTGTATTGTACAATTAACCATGCGGGCAACGCCGCGGGCAATAGCTAGGTATTTACAATGTTGAACAATGTCTAATGTCTTTATTTGGGCCATTAAACTATTATAACTCATATTTGCTAGTATTTAGTTACGCCTTATGTATTAAGGTCAAACAAAATAATTATTCTGGGCTAAAGATAATGAAGTTTACTTCCGAAGCTAACGAAGACGTGACGCTGATTGTGGTCCAGCGGATTTTCATGTTGATTCATTGGGTGTCAATATAACTTATTATATGTTATCTTATATAAATATTTGATAGCAATAATATAAATTGCTTAGATTTCCTATAAGTCATTCTGCTCACTATTCGCACTCGTAGCTTATGTTGCGAAAATATTGCAAAAAGGAAAAAAGAACTAGTCAAAAATTAAAAATATTTGATTCCGATAAATTTCTCAAATGTGTTAAAATAGCCTTTGTGGTCTAACAGTGCGAGTAAAAATAACGTTGCCGGGGAGTTGATTGTGTGACCGGTTGGCGATACGTTTGCCACTAATCACGTTGTGGGACTTAGTGTCTTCGGCTAGTCGTGTGTGGCCTGGTTGTGCCTCTACCTACCTCTTCGGCGATATGAGCGTGAAGATAGTGATACGGAAAAAATAATTACAAATAAAATAAAAATAAAACATTTATAGTTAAAGCTTAGAAGTATTATATATTTAGTGTTTAGTATTTAGTATTAGAAGTATTATATATTTTTTATGTTATCAATACTAACATTATAAATGTCGAAAACTATATGTGAAAACTGTGAAACTGTGAAAGTCTGTCTGTCTTTCTATTTGTCTGTCTGTCGTTTACGCTTTCAAGGCTAGACTGAAGTGAATTTGACTTAATTTGATGTGCTAATAACAACCAGATTTCAAACATAGACTACTTTTTTGTTAAAAACCAACCCCCAAAGAACTATTATAGGGATGAAATTTTGTCTGGAAATTTATACTGCGCTGACTAATTAGTATGTTATAATGTACCGAACGATAAGCGACTTTCTTGATGGTAAGGGACAATCATACCTATGAATACCACACATTTTTCTGGTGCGTAGCTATCTTATGACCGGAATTCCATACTGTACCCACAAATGATCCAGCTACCTTACCCTCTATCATAGTTAACATAAGATTTAGATTAACATAGTTAACATAACTAGCCGAAGACAGGTCCCACAATGTGATAGGTGACAAGCTTTTAGCAAACCGGGCAAATTGGATATCCCGGGCAACGTTATTTTTATTAGACTAATTTCTTTGTTGCCCGACTCGTGGATGAAACTCGGGACCGACCTCAAGAAGTCTAGTCCGACTCCGGACCGCCAGACCACAGAGGCGATAATGTAAGAGTAGCAATAACCAAATACATTATTAAAATAGTTTTATAACCTTTTAAATTTTACACAGTGCCTTGAGAAAAATGGGTCCGACTGTTATATTTCTCCTGTTTCTTCTATTTTAAAGAGAGTTCGTGATTTGTGTGTGTATTGGTTATAAAGCTGTTTCAATAATGTAGTTGGTTAATGTTACTTTTAACAACAAACAAACATACATACACAGACTGACAAACACATTACCCTTCTTAACGTCACACAGGTAAAACTAACGAACACTAAAAAATAGTACGATGTTTTTATAAATATGCAGCTCTTAATTACGAATCACGAAATTGTCTGAAAATATCTCTATTCATACTTTAAGCATACGTGAACTAATATTATACCTAAATGCGAAAGTCTGTCTCTACAGACAGACACTATGCTTATGACTATACTGATACTATTATGACTAGACTATATCTGTCTATTTCTCTTTCATGGCAAAACCACTGAACACATTTTGATGAAATTTGACACATACCTGAAGATCTGACTTTATAATAGGCTATTTTTTTATTCATTATGAGGTAACAAAGGAATGTAATAGTGGAGAAAATATTTCTATGAAAATTGTAACAAATCTACACTGACGAAGTCGTGGACTAACAGCTAGTATCTGAATCCTACTTATATTATAAATGCGAAAATTTGTTTGTTACTCCTTCACGCATGAATTGCTGAACCGATTTTCACGAAATGTGACTCACACATAGAGGGTAACTTGCATTAACACATAGGAAGTTTTTATCCCAAATAAATGTTGCTCTAGGATTATTAACCACGCGGGCAAAGCCGTGGAAAACAGCTAGTAAAAATCAAATTTCCGCCCTCCGATTCTATTTCATCATAAAAATAGTTTGATATAAATTCCTAGATGTTTCTGCATCATACTGACGGTTATGTATAACGGAACCCAATAAAAGTACGTCGATATTACATCTCAGTTAAAATATTTTCAATATGGCTTCACTTCCAGTAACTAGATATTGAAATACTAAAAATAAATTAGCCGGAGAGCTAGCTAGCAAGTTTTCAGATCTATGTCCAGGAAATCATCAGAAAATTGAACTCGTATAAAATACTAACTTTTTATGCGGCCCGTATCGATTTTAGCTCTGCAAGCGCCCTGGACAAAATTCATATAATAGAACAGGATTTTAAAATATATAGCTTATTTTTATACAAACAATACAATTTGAAAACTGATTAAAATCTGATACAAATAATATTTCAGTGTTGGTCCGGGCTCTTTTGTAAAATAGATCACCTACCTTCCTGCCAGTTAGCTCATAAAAGGCGAGCATAGGCTTAGCGTCATTAGCGGTGAAATTGTGCACAGGGCCGGCCCCAGGGGTGGGCGGACCGGGCGGCTGCCCAGAGCGGAAAATTTTCGGGGGCGGCAAACAAATTTTAAAGAACGGTAAATTTTAAAATATGAATAAAATAATAAAATCATGATATGAATGTGGTAAGGGTAAAATTTAGTATCACATTTTACACAAAGAACAAGCCTAAAAATATGTACGTTAGTGCAGCGTCAAAGCAACAGCGAGTGGTTAGGAGTGACCTTGACGACTCCTTTCTTGCCAAGTTCATTATAGTTTATACTTTCAGGAAGTAAGCAATTAGACGGGATATATGGGTGGGGGAGGGGGGAGGGGAAATCGCCGATATCGCCTAGGGCGGCAAAGCCCCTAGGGCCGTGTCTGATTGTGCAGCTACTCGCCCGGATTGGTACCACCGCCTTATTATTATATTCCTGCCGCCATTACGTAGTATTTATATACTCTTTGCCTGTGGTCTTGTTGGTTATGTCTGATGACCCATGTAACCTATGCTCGCCACTTCCTGTCAGAGAGTCAGATGGTCTATTGATAAATACAGAAAGGACCAATTCGGGGAAAATTATTTTTTACTAGCACATTCGGTGAACTTCATATTGCTTTACATTAATGGCTACAACAGTCTGTATGGGCAAAGTTTAAGAGTAGTTTTTCCCACTGTTCCATCAATTTTAACGGCTTTCTCCCTTCATGAGATCCTTTTCGTCCAACCAAGCAACATCGTCCGAGATTTGATATGTGAAGTGCGTGCACGGGTCGACAACTACTTTTTTAGGTTGATAGGTATCAAACAAAATCCATTGTGGACCAAAAAGTACTTTGGGCTAATTATGAGTACCCTCGGGGAAATAGTCACGAAGAGATTTTTAATTAGCGACTAGTCCTGACTACTTCATTCCGAGTTTTTCCCATTTTCTTGTCTTTTAAACCTTCCTTGGTCTTGAACAAATAATTTAAAACCAAAATTAGCCAAATCGGTTCAGCCCTTCTCGAGTTTTAGCCAGACTAACAGACAGCAATTGATTTTTATATGTATAGATTGTTTTGAAAGGAAAAATTATGTGAAACTTTGTCAGTTAGTCACTTGCTATGTGTAAGTTGCCCGTGTTGGTCCGACTGTACTGTCACTAACACCGTGACATCTGACTAGGTGGTAGAGTTTCGCAGCGACTCACCCGGATTGGTACCACCGCCTTACCTATTCCTGCCGCCATATCGTCATGACATGTTCCGGTTTGAAGGGCAAGGTAGCCGGTAAACTTACTTTTGCTCGAGGCCTAACATCCCGACCTTTGGTTGACAATGCACCATTACCACCTTTGGTGTCTCTAGGCGGCGTGAATTTCTTACCTTCAGGAAATCCGTTTGCTTGTTTGCCTTTCAACGGATCTACAACGGATCGTAGACTCTTTAACTATAATTTGAGCTACTTACCCGTAAATAATTTTTATAAAGCATTAGAATTTGCCCGGGGCTTCACCCGCGTGTTAAATATTTTCCGAGATTTTGGGCCAACAATGAAAAGTAGGGTCACATTTTTCTCGTAATTATTGAATTATTGAAAAATTAGCCAAATTTTTGGGCATTTTGAATTAAATAAATTGAGGTACCCGTACATATCTAAGTATTATGTATTTGTATCTTTGAATAACACTCATAACAGAAGCACATAATTTGTTCTTTAAGGTCAGATTCAACTCGTGTAACTTGTCTAACCTCATTACAAAAATATATAATATCACTATGTTGGTAAATGAAAGAACAAACAAACATAAATGTTTACATAACATTATAGTATTAGTATGGATATCACGTCACTGGTCATATATTGAAATTCATGATATTAATGAGATGCGGTCAGGTTAGTTATATCAATCATGTTATTTCCAACAGTAAGTATTTAAAACCTGTCTTTTTATAGTCTTTTAGAAAAAAAATACTTGCATATTGTGGTTGAACTCCGGTTTTTAATTAATCCAAATTTTATTAAAACCATCCAAGTGCTTCAGCTATGAAGCGAAACAAATCGACAGACTTTTACATTTATAAGTAATTGGCTGTTCACCAGCAATTTCTTCAGGGAAGAATAGATTTTAATACAAATTTTAAGCCCTGTATATTCTTTTGTTTTGTGTTTTTTTAATAAAAAAGTAGCCTCTAATTATTCATCACGGTTATTTGACTATATGCATATAAAATTACATCAAAATTTGTTTTGTGGCTTAACTGTGAAATCGTAACAGACAGGCAGGCTTGAGCATTTATAATAATGATTAACTAGCTGTTTCCACGAATTTCCTCCGCGTAAAATACATTTTCATAAAAATTTTCAGCTCCGTTATAGTTTCTTTGCCATTCGTTTTTGAAGACACACTATCTGATGTTTGAAATAGGTTTTTAAATACATGCACATCATATTTCATCAAAATCAATTCTATTCATTGATTCTAATCATCAGTTCTATTCATCAAAATCGGTATACCAGTTTAGTTGAGAAGGCCGACAGATTTTCGCGTTACTAATATCAGAATGAAGATAACTTATAAAATTTCACCTCAATGTGGAATATTCTAGATCTCCGTAGTAATATCATTGCACATGCACAAAATAAAATAAAGATACAGTGTATTATTCCAGTGTCCAGTGTATTATTAATCGGTAAAAAAAAATAAAAAAAAAGATACGATTCACGGATGAGTTTATCATCATCATTGTTATAGCATTCTATCCCCGAGTCGGACAATAAAAAAAAATTGCGAATATGTATTTTCAATTTTCTAATAAAAATAATGTTACCCGGGATTACATGTGTTCGGTTGGCGATAGGCACCTATCACATTGTTGGAGTGTGTCTTCGGCTAGTCGTAGGAGGCCCTGGTTGTGCCTCTGCCTACCAATTTGGGGATATGGGCATGAAGATACTTTTTTTTCATAATAGCGTCAATCGGTTTTATTCCGACGACAAGTTTTTGTTGCAAAGAAGAGGTAGATTTCCCGATACTTTAAAAAGATAAATGTATTTGTGATAGCTACAGAAAACGTGTTAATATGGGTCGGCTGAGTGGAATAGAAAATTTGCCTCTCTGCTAGGTAGCTCGTATGAGGCAAGCATAGGTTAGATAAGTCATTACCTACCAATAAAACTACGGGAAACTTGCCCGGGTAGGGATCCACTGCCTAACCTAATCTAATTCAAGGAGCCATAATGACTGTAATGTTACGGTTTGGAAGGTATAGTGTTGTTAATCTTGTACAATACGACTAAGATAAAGGCTATAGGACAGCGGTGCACCTATAACATTAATGTCTATCGGCCACGAATGTATACCATCGGGAGACATATGTGCTAATTCTTACGAATAAGGATTCCTTATTTGTAGGTTTATTCGCTATCACAAGAAAAAACTTATATAAAATTATTTTATTCAAAAAACATTAACACTATAAACTATTAGCTATTATTCATAACAACTAGTTAATTATCTATTCCTTCCGCTTCAGAAATCTTGAGTAAGGCTTAAATTTATTTATAAGACGTTATTGGTGCAAGGCTGTTGAACGTAATTCAGGCAAAACCCTCTATTGTCTACGTCTATTGGAGCTTCTACGTTATCAGTGTGGAACCACAGGCGAAAGGGTTTGACGGTACCTGCAACAAGTTATAGGTGTTAGTGATCTAACTAAGTGTATATACATACCGTTATAAGGGTATACGGATTAAAACATTGGTTGTAAGCATTGATTTGCATCCGAGGGGAACGTAAACTTAAGCATCATGAAGACGATTGTAATCACGCCTTCCACAAGTGTGACCTTCGTGGAAACTTTGAAACGTATCAAAATTTGTATAAAATCTGCGTTTCATACGGAAGCAAACCAATGTTTACAACCATGTTATAATCCGGAACCCCTATAAATCCAAACTTTTGTTTTCCAAACAAAGTTTCTACCAAGGTCACCTTTGTGGGTGGCGAGATTACAACCATCTGGATGAAGCCTAAAGCATCGATGATACTAATTTGTAGTAGCAGATTAAATTTCGACATTTTTAAAGATCAAACCAGTAACTTTTAACCGAAGTTTGAACAAGGGGACGAAGGCGACGGGTGCGATTCCTGTCTGAATTATACTATCTATTTTTAATCAACTTTGAAAAAAAAAATACGTTACATGTTTTACTCGTTTATAATGTGTTTTTTTTATGTATGTTAATCGATTTCTTCGTCATTTCGGAACCGTTTTTTTTAAGTAGTATCTCATCTTTATTAGTCTTATTGCCACCAAGTCTGGATCTCAGAGAAAACCAGCAAAACACTTAATTTTTATGTAAGTTGATTTACTTATTAAATTCGAAGTCGGTTTCGTGCGGTCTTACAATGTAAAAATCGGAAAGACGATGTTACTGTATCATAAATCGTGTTATTCCGATACGTTGACGAAATACAAAAATATTCATTGAATTGAATATAGCAGATATTCATATTTTACTAAATTCGTAGAAAAACGAAATATAATGAAGTCTATGGAAAATCTGACACATAAACTGCTTAAAACTTAAGTTTTAATAGTAGCATTTTCACAATAAATTTCATGCAAATTGAAATTTGGAATCTAAAGTCGTTTCAGATAATAAATTTTCAACATTTAGTTTCAAAAACCTTCAACTAATCCGATGAAATAATTTATTGTTTATCTACTAGCCGACCCTCCGAACTTCATACCCCTTGACAATACCAGCTACTAATAGTTTGTATGTACAAAATTAAAGTATTTTTCCATTTTTCGCGGGGTTTCTCTTAATAAAACCTTCTCCTAACACTAATAAACACAAAAAAAGAATTAGCAAAGGAAAAAAAGGAAAGGAAAGCCGTTTCGGGGTGGTAAGATGATCACGCGAAATGGGGACTATTTTTTAAATATAAAGATTATTAACTAAATGTTAATAATCCACTAGTACTATGTTCAAGAGTATCTACCTAAAATGACATACACTATTGCAATTTGCATAAAATCGAGATATAAAATCAATTGGCGGCTTTTGATGGTGAATAAACATTTTAAATTGGCATATACAACTTGTAAATACTCACTAAGAACTGGTGAAGACTGCATAGATAGCTCAGCAGAGAAGGTGCCTCCACATATTCTGTCAGTGCACAACGCTTGAGCTGGTTGAACTCTTCCAACGTTGGTGGCACATGGTACCAAGAGCCAATCATTCGCGCAATTACTGGCTCCAACTCCTGAGCCAATCATCGAGTTCACTGGTGTGTTACTGTTGCCACTGATTGTGAAGGAACGAGAGCGATTGTTTGCTAGAAAAATCCGTAAAAAAACAAAGATTTTTGATTTTATTTAAAAGTACGCCCATATCCCCGAAGAGGTAGGCAGATGCACAACCAAGGCACCCACGACTAGCTGAAGACACTAAGTCCCACAATAGGCGATAGGCTTGCCACCTATCACAGGTGGCAAGCTTATCGCCAACAGGGCACATATCCAATCCCGTGCAACATTTTTTTTTTGTTGCCTGACCCGGTAATCGAATCCGGGACCTTATTCAGTCAAGTCCAATACCTGAACCGCTAGACCACAGAGGCGATTAACTTATTTAATAGTTATTTAATAGTTGATTTTATTTAAATATTGAAAAATGTTAATCAAGTCAACTTGCTAACAAAAATAAGCTTCGAATGAATCATCGTATAAAAATGTTGAAGCCACATATACAAATACTACAATTTTTTATTGACCGCCTCGTTGGTCGAGTGGCTAGCGTACACGTCTAACTACACCGATCAACCGAGAGGCTCAGATTCGATTCCCGAAGGGGCAGGCATTTGTGTGATGAACATTTAGGTGTCTGCATTTCCGGGTCTGGGTGTTTATTAATTTTATTCTGGCATCTATTTAATTATTTCTATCGTTAGTTGGTTACCTATAACACAAGCATATAATTTGCTCACTTTCGGATTAGATTAAATTTGTGTAACTTGTCCAGATATTTTTTAATTATTTTCTAGCTGACCCGACGAACTTTGTTCCGCTCTTTAATCCGAATAAAATTATTTTATTTGGATTTAAGTATGGATTTTCGAAAAGTAACGCCTTCTTCTATCAATTATGTTTCGCCCGTTCAGTTTGGGTATGGGAAAAAATAAAATATCGTTTTTTCGAGTTTCCTCGCTGTTGTGAGGAATAAAATGTACACCATGTCCTTTTCCCGGTTCCAAGCTACCTATTCATACATTTTCAGCCTGATCGGTTTAACTATCCCGACCTTCGTCTCACCTTTCATATTGTTATTTGTTTTTAAGAGTATTCTGATATTCGTTGTGAAGACAAATCCAACGAAACAAAAACCATGAAAATTGGTCTAGCAGATCTCGAGTTATAAGTGTTGTAACAAACCCGACTTTCTTATATATATATATGTAAATGTATACCACCCCTCTTTTTCTTAGGCGTTAAAAAAAAGGTACTTAAACACGTTATAAAAAAGTAATATCAACCTTAAAAGCAATAAGTGCATAG
>NJDC01002117.1:98839-119816 GCA_002245475.1 Calephelis virginiensis | reverse complement strand
AAACTAAATTGTCTGTTAGATAAAATATTGTTCTTTTCTATAAAGTTAATAAGGCGTATGTTCACTATTTTTTCCAGTATCTTTGGGAAAATGTTAAGTAAAGCTATAGATCTGTAGTTACAAGGGTTACTTGTTGGTCCATCTTTGTGAATTGGCGTTATCGCTGCTACTTTCCAGCTGTTTGGAAAATACCCGTACTTAAACTTAGATTGTAAATTTATTCTAGGCTTTCGACGATAGAATGTCTTATGTTTTTAATAAAATCGGAATTACAACCATCTAACCCTGGCGCACTACCAATCGGCAATTTCAAGATGATGGACTCTATTTCTTTTATATCACTTGGTTTCATGTAAAAAGAATTGTGCATTGGAGCCTTTACTTTTATCTTTTCTGTCAGTTTAGATTCTGAAGTTCTCAATTGAGATAAAATGTTATCCGAAAGGCTTTTTCCTACTAATGAGAAATAGCTATTACATTTATTGAGGGAGTCCTTAATGTCTGTTCCGATTTTTGAAAGCTCACTTGGGACTATTCGTTTTTTAATCGTCTCGCATATGTCTCCTATCATATTCCACAATTTTTTAAGGGTTGTTCATATGCAGGTTAAGTTTTTTTTGTTCGTACGTTTCTCAATAGAGTACCGCAAAAAATACGATACCGAGTATACTCCAGTTGCTTAGTTAGGTTAGTCGGGTCTGTTTTAGATTGTTTGTGTAGTTTGTCTCGATGTCTCATACATCTAATGAGCCCTGGTGTAATCCAGGGCTTGATATTCTATTGCTTACGATTAATTGCAACCTCTCTTGTGTTGGACAAAATAGCTGAAGAAACCATTTCCGTTCATTCTTTCCGTCGCCGCCTAAACATCTATATATTATCTTACTATTGACCAGTCTTTTAGCATAAGTTCTGGTGCTGCTGCTTTGTAGTCTGTAGTTAATTTGGTAACTATACAGTAATTATTTTTGTGTAAAAGAGATATAGCCGCCATACATAAATAGTGGTCTGTAATGTCAGTTTTGCAAACAATACTCCTTTTTTTGCTTTTTGTATTAACGAAAATGTGATCGTGACACGCTTTTCCTCTAGTAGGTATATATAGTAGGAATTGTGACTTAATGATAGATTAAATCTTAATTGACGTCTCTGAGCCATCAATCTGAGTACTCAACAATACAAATATATAGAAATACACAAATAGATATCAGAATAAACTTTCATAACAATAAACACAACAACAACAAACAATGTTCCAGAAATTGAATTAATCCAGGTGTTGGACTTGCCTGCAAGAAGTCCCAGGTTTGACCCCCAGGCCTGGCAACAACAAGAAAATTTGGTTTTTCCAGTTTTCTAATAAAAAAAAAGTTGCTCGGGATTGGATATGTGCCCGGTTGGCGATAGGTTTGCCACCTATCACATTGTGGGACTTAGTGTCTTTGGCTAGTCGTGGGTGCCCTGGTTGTGCCTTTGCCTACTTCTTTAGGGAAACGGGCGTAAAGATACTTACTTACTTTCTTTTTAGACCCAGAAATGCAGACTATGTTTATGATAAAAACGCTTGCTTCTGGCGGGAATCGAATCCTCGTAAATGACGAATGGAGTGAGGCGTGAACGCCAACTACTCTTATTACGACGCAGTTTGAGTTAAAACGTATTTATCAAATTTCGTAGATTCGAATTTTCCCTACTATGAAATTTTTCCCTTTATAAAATTTGAAGTCCAATAAAAGTAGCAACGAATGCGATTTTATTCGCAATTTACGGTGTTTGATATTTTACTCGGTAGAGCGGAAATACATGTTGACGAGACGGAAAATACATTTCCGTTGCTGTATTTCTTACTTTTTGACACATAAATCTTCACGCCAATTTTTTAGCGAGGTAGGCTAACTGTATCGAGTGCCAAGTGTCATGATTCTGAGACTAATTTGAACTATTTCTTATTAACGTTAATCATGATTAATTTCAGATAGAAAATTCAAGTTATACGTTAGTGGCAATTCTGGTGAGCACCAACTAAACTTATTTTTGGCGTTTGCTATTTTTACCCAACGAAAAAAAAGGAAAGAGATAAAAAACTTTAGACATGTCAAAATAGTCTTTACATGTTTTTCCCCGTGTTGGTCCGGGCTCCTTTGTAGAATAGACCATCTGCCTTCCTGTGCCAGGCAGCTCGTTATAGGCGAGCATAGGCTTATCATCACTAACACCGTGACATCTGACTAGGTGGTAGAGTTTCACAGCGACTCACCCGGATTGGTACCACTGCCTTACTTATTCCTGCCGCCATTACGTCATGACGTGTTCCGGTTCGGAGGGTAAGGTAGCCGGTAAACTTACTTTTGCTCGAGGCCTAACAGCCTGACCTCAGGTTGGCAACGTACCATTACCATATTTGGTGTCTCTAGACGGCGTGAATTTTTTACTATCAGGAAATCCGTCTGCTTGTTTGCTTTCCTAAAACAAAAAAAATACTCATAAAATAAAAACCAATGGGCCTACCAGAATCAATTCGAAACTTTTCCGCATCACACAAAAAAGGATTACGTAAATCCATTCAGAAACCTCGCTGAAATCGGTGTACATATATAAAAAAATACCGGACGAATTGGAAACCTCCTCCTTATTTTGGAAGTCGGTTAAAAATAAATTAACCCCACATGAAAAACGCCACCTCTATGTTTTATTGGTCCCATGTTAAGTTTAGCTTCAAGACTTGGGTTCGGTTCCCTGTTTAGCAATAAAAATAAAAAATGTGTTTTTTTTTAATTTTCAAATAAAACCAAAGTCGCTGGGATAGGATAAGTGCCCGGTTGGGAATAAGTTTGCCACTTATAATGATGTGAGACTTTCTTCATCTTGTCGTGGGCTGTAGCTCTTTCTACCTTTTGAGGGTTCGAGCGTAAAGATTTTTTTTAAGCTTTAATATAAGTAAGTAAATAAGTATCTTCACGCCCATATCCAGTAGGCTGTGGCACAACCAGGACATCCACGACTAGCCGAAGACACCAAGTCCTACAATGCTATAGGTGGCAAGCCTATCGCCAACCGGGAACATATCCAATGCAGGGTAACGTTAATTTTACTAGAAAATTTATAATACGCATTTTGTAATTTTTGGAGTTTACTCCTTAAGAAACGATTTGAGTTATAAGGTCCGGTACGGAAATTTTATGAGGAGTAAAATCAAGTGTAACACGAAAAGTTGAGGCGTTACGTAGAAAGAGACAAACATATGTAAGTCGTACCGCTTCAGTCCTTCAGTATTTTTTTCTCCTTCAGAACTGACGATCTCGTCCGAACAAAAGTCGAATCGCCCCTAGCGGGTCGTCATTCAACTCCGCACACAGTCGAGTTACGTATGACATTGACATTAGTCGAATAATTTAAAACGCAGTCGACTTGTCGACTCGAATGATTTGCGTAGTCGAATAACTCGATATATATCATAATTATCGTTCGTCAGGAGTAAACTCCAATCGTGCGTCGTAGCTGACACACACACACACACACACACACACACACACACACACACACACACACACACACACACACACAAACACTTTTTTTTTGTTGCCCGACCCGGGGATTGAACTTGGGACCTCAATAAGTCATGTCTGATGTCGGACCGCTAGACCACAGTGGCTTTAATTTGATAAATGAAATCCATCACTGAAGAAACATGTAAATCCTTCATACCTTATTTGACACACGTCTGTATGTGATTTGATTATTGTCAGTTCGCAGGATCCGGTGCCGTCGAACGATGATGGATAACCGGAATTCACAAAATACGTTCCGTTTTCCGACGTAGTACTCCCGCATGATGTCATAACTGTATACAAAATTTTAGCCATTTTAATATTACATCGTATAAAATATTTTGGACCGGGATTCTTTGCATTAACTATCTGCCTTCCTGTCAGGCAGCTCGTAAAAGGTGAGCATGGCATACCGTCACTAGCACAGTGACATATGACTAGGTGGTAGAGTTTCGCACCGACTTGTCCAGATCGGTACCATCGCCTTAGCTATTCCTGACGACATGTTAAGGTTTACGTGTTCCGTTAGGAGGATTTGGTAGCAAATAAACATAATTTTTCTCGAGGCTTTAAATCCCTGCCTCAGGTTGACAATGCACCATACCAACTTTGGTGTCTCTAGGCGGCGTGAATTCCTTACTATCAGGAAATTTGTCTGCTTGTCTGCACTCCAAAATCATAAAAAAGTCATTACGAAATTCAATACGTTCAATATGAAACTGGTCCTTAAAAATGAATTATAACTTTTTTAAAAACCATAGGTGAAATTTCAGTAAAGCTAGGTAAGCTACTCCGGACTTGTTCGTTCGCTGCTCGTTTATAAAAAGTGTGTGAGTAGCGAACAGTAGCCCTACTGTTCGCTACTCCCATTCTTCAAACTCGATTTCATTCAAATTGCAAATTGGAATCGGAATTGTGCCATTTCATACTCTTGAACACGATACTTGCGAGTTATCAACCCAAAGTTCAAAAAAATTCAACTAATCCATTATTATAAATTATTATTATTTACTATTGACTAAATGTTAGTAATTCACTTGTAGTGTTCAAGAGAATAAAATGACACAAATCGATTCCAATTTACAAAAGCCGGGTTTAATAGAGATATTACCTAATTTGCAATTCTAAATCTTATTCTTTGTCTTTCTACCGATTTGTGTTCATAATAATCCTTCTTCATAATTTGATTTTACATATTTTTTTTTAAACATTTTAATACTACCACCGGGGTTTTTAACAGTTAGTGGTTATATTTTTTATTAATACTGGTACTACAAATAACCAGTTTAATTTTATATTTTTTCATTTTAAATCTTTTTTCTTCAAAATATATAAATCACTTAATACGTCGAACAACGAATAAAACTAAGATCCGGCTTAATTAAAGGAAAAGTTCTGTTTTAAATATTATGTTACTTTTATCCTACGACCAAATGTAAGAAGGGTTTTATGAGGTATCGGTGTATCTGTCTCCTTTTCTATCAAAAATAATTAGATTCTAGCGCTTCACCGGCCGCTGCCGGGGCACGCTCGCTTCCCTCGCTCGGCTTGCGCGTTGTTGGGGTCACAATTCCAACATATCCTATGTAATCTCGTTACGCACACACTTATGATAAAGAAATTCATAAAAACAAATATTAGAATAAGAAACATCTATGAATGTAATAGTTATTTAGTCCAAGATTATGAGTTCTGATTATTAGTATAAAAAAATATATGAAAACAAAGATTAGCAAAAATCAATTAGTGATATTAGGAATTAAGTAATAACAATTTTAACCAAACTCAATTTAGTTCTATTTTTTTATGAATGATAATCATCCCTACATAGTATAAAACAAAGTCGTTTCCTCTGTCCCTATGTCCCTTTGTATGCTTAACTCTTTAAAATTACGCAACTAATTTTGATGCGGTTTTTTACTAGATAACGTGATTGAAGAGGAAGGTTCATACGTGTATTTTATTCCCGTGCCAAATCAGGGCGGGCCGTTAGTTATATATTTTATAAATTTATGAATAATATTTTCGGATAACAGGATTTAAAATTTATGTAAGACAATGTGCACCCACAAAGGCCAACTATTTGTTCGTTGTTTTATAAAAAATTGAGTTATGCATTTAAGCTCTGTAAATTGGAACGCGCTAAACGGACATTGGTAATTTTGACGATTACTAACTAAACTCATTTTAAGTATAGGTATGCTATCTCCTGACAATCAACCAAAAAGACATTTTTGACAAGTCATGTCAATCAGTAACGTTTTTTAAATCAACGTTTAAATTATAATTAATAATTAAAATCAATCTGAAAGTACCAAACGTGATTTGTCTTTTTCCGTTACTATTATTAAAATAAGATAGCGGTTAGTTAAAATTAGTAGTCAGTGTGCAACAAAATTAACATTGATTTCAATAATATATCTAAAGTTACAAAATTCCAATCCCGACCAAATTTTTTTTATTAGAAAATCGGAAAATCCAATTTTTCTTTTTGTTGGCCGACCCGGGATTCGAACCCGGGACCTCATGCAGTCAAGTCCAACACCCGGACCGCTAGACCACACAGGCGATTTTTTTTTATTTAAAAAAATAGCTTTATTTAGTTACGTATCTGTACAGTCCTACGTCTTATGTTAAATATACTAAAATTACCGGTAAGTCAAGGTAAAAGGATAAATCTGTGATACATTTTTTTAATGAGTCCTTGCATAACACTTTATAGAAACTTACTCTGAAAATGAAGAGAAAACCCTCCCTACATTGGACAAGGGTGTGGATGAAAAATAAAACATTGATTATATTTGATAAGATAGCGAACAAACGGCTTTCCTAATTGTGACAACCGTGGCCTACAAACACCATAGATATAATTCCAGGTGCGTTGCTATCCTGTGACAGTGTTGTTAAGCGTAATGTGAAAGTTGCAAGTCCTAGTTTGATACATGGCCGGTTGCTATATTAAAAAAAAAAACAACTCTTTTTGTATCCTAAAGGTAGTTTTTCGTACGAACTATTCGTTCGTCGTCGTTCGGAAAAAATCCGACTACGGCCGCGTGTTATTGATGGCTAACTCTTAACATTTTGTTTAATTATGGACAACGATTTGTTAGTTTTGTGCAGACTACCAACGGATACTAACAAGTAACGGATTACAGATCATTGAACGAATCGGGCTACAATCAGTATAGTAGAAGATCCGAACCTAAGTCGACCTTCACCGAGCTGATAATAGAATGAAGCGTATTTTATAATAAATTTAGTATATCACAGAATATATTAAAAATGGGTTTGCCAAAAAAAATCCTGGGCAGAATATTTTTAATTATTAAAAAAAAAATGAAAATATGATTTGAACCTGTGCCCTTTTGTCTCGATTTCTTTTCTTATTTCTTTCTTCGCTGTTCACGCAAATAGTTATGTCCTATAGATATTCAGTTCTGAGTACATAGTCCATCATTTCAGATGAAATTCACATTTGTAATGGCCGTATTTCGTTCCTCTCATAGTATTTTGATTTTAGCACTTGCCCTGAGCTTGGGTTCAATTTCTACAAATTTTAAAGCTGGAAAAAAGAGATACTTACATACGCAGCATAGGCCAAACCTATTGGCACAGTATCCGTTGGCAGATCCTCCTCTTGAGGAGCATTCTCTAGCTGTCATGCAAGTTCCATTATCACCAGATGCGCCAGCGCAACCGCCATTGGGGAAGGTCACCACAGTAAACAGAGATAAGACTACAAGGTAAAAGTATATTACATTTTTTCATATTTTAAAGTCTTAATATATATAATTTTTCTGTTTTGTGTGTGTTTAAGTGTGTTTGTCGTATAGCTCCTTCTAAGCCGTTGGATCGATTTGAATAATAAATTGTTATATTCTTTGCTACTAATATACCGTCTAAATAACACTTGTACTTTTCCATTTGTACATTACATGTTTGTTTTATTTTATGGTATTTGGAGGCAAACAAGCAGACAAATTTCCTGATGGTTAGAAATTTACGCCACCGAGAGATACCAAAGATGGTAACAGTGCGTTGCCAACCTGAGGTCGGGGTGTAAGGCCTCGAGCAAAACTAAGTTTACCCTCCCAAACGGAACAATCAACAGCAAACACTGATGTTATGGCGGCAGGAATAAGTAAAGCGGTAGTACCAATCTGGGCGAGTCGCTGCTAAACTCTAAAACCTAGTAGGATGTTACGGTGCTAGTGACGGTAAGCATATGCTCGCCTTTTACGAGCTGCCTGGTAGGAAGGCAGATGGTCTATTCTGCATAGGAGCCCGGACCAGAACGGAAAAAAGAATATATAAAAAGGGTAATAAATCTAAAGGATGCTAGACAGGTTTTAGGATCGTGAATTTTTGTACTCGATACTCTCTGTCTACCCCGTAAGGGGCTTNNNCACATATATATATATATATATATATATATATATATTTCACGTGGTCATCGCGTCATGCCTGAACGGATAAACAATTCTGCTAATTGTAAAGTAAATACACGACCCTACTGATGGTAAGAGATAACCATTGCCTATAGACACCGTAGATGTTACGGGTGTATCGCTGTCCAGTGGCCGAGATGTTAGGCCTATTGTCCGTATACCGTCTACCCTATCCTCCGGGACGGAACATGACAGGCATTATAGCGGCAGAAATAGGTAGGCTCATGGATCCCGAACCGGAAAAATTGCTACACAGTCTACCACCAGTGACTGTGGTCTTGTTAGTGATGTTACTGATGATCTATATTTAAACATTGCTCGCCTTGTTGAGCTCGACCCGGACCAACACAGGAAATGTATTGTTAGGCAAATATTCTTTAGACAATTAAAACTGGGAAAATAGCAAAGAAAATTAGAAAACAATGCTTTAGTCCATACAAACTGTTAGTAGATGGTAATTCCTAGCGATACGAAGTTCACCGGGTTGGCTAGTGCACAATAAATATAATATCATATGAGACCCAGTAGGCACCGCGGCTGTCGGATATACCACTATATTAAGGTGAGACGAAGTATCTTGTCATTTATTTCTTTAATACATGAAAACCTTATCATATTTTGTAAAGTAGATATCTCGTGATGCCAAAATAAATAAATATTCAGAGGCAAGTTACAAGAATTGAATCTAACTATGAAGTAGTTAGGTATGTGCTTGTATTTTGGGTGTTAATCAACGATACTAATAAATATAAATACGAAAGTAAAACCTTAATCAAATTTGATACAATTTATTTAGAAATACTTGTACTTTTCACGATACATTTTTTTTATTTTTTTATTTTTATGGTTTAGCCGACCGGTTTCGCTATACAAGCATCATCAGGGCTATATAACAACTTGTTATGATATGCTTATATGATGTATGCTTATATGATGCTTGTATAGCGAAACCTGTTGGCTAAACCATAAAAATAAAAAAAATATGTTGTGGAAAGTACAAATGTTTCTAAATAAATTGTATCAAGAATGAAATTCCACCAAGCATGACGATAAGAAATAAAGAAACTATGAATTAAATTTAATAAACAGATCCAGATCTAGAAACGCAGATCTAAAAGATATTTATCACATAACTACCACGTTCGGAAATCGAACCCGACTCAGTTGGGTAGTACGAGTATTAGGCGTGTACGCTAACCCCTCGATCGTTAAAGCGGTCAATTATTTCAGAATAAATAGTTTGAAAGCTGTAGGAGCTAATTTTAGGTTCATGTATTTATAAAATAAATCCCCATTTCCCTTGGTCATCACATCGTAAACGGATGGACCAATTTTGATAATGATTTTGTGTTAGTTATTGTCAGGAACAGGTTCACATGAAAAAAATATATGTCAAGTTCAAATATATCAAGTTAGGACCGAGCAAATTCTGTCAGTTCAGGTTAGGTACTTATAGAGCGGTTTCAGACTAGCGTTTTATACATGTGTATGAGTTTGTTTTTGGAAGCGCATATAGGCGCGTATCGGTGTTACATACTTCTAAATGAATACAGCCCTAACGTTAACATTGAATGGCCCTAAATAGCCCTAAGTCTAAAATGAAAATGCCCCAAAAAAGCCATAATGTCTACTTAACCAAGACTTTTTCTACTAGCGTTTCATACATGTGTATGAGTTTGTTTTTGGAAGCGCATATAGGCGCGTATCGGTGTTACCAACTTCTAAATGAATATAGCCCTAAAGTTAACATTGAATGGCCCTAAATAGCCCTAAGTCTAAAATGAAAATGCCCCAAAAAAGCCATAATGTCTACTTAACCAAGACTTTTTCCGTTTTAAAAATATGACAACGATGTTTAACATACCTCATCTTATAACTTGTTATTTAAACTTTGATCAGTAATGATTTTCCCACGCGTTAGTCCGAGCTCCTTTGCAGAATAGACTATCTGCCTTCTTGCCAGGCAGTTTGTCAAGGGTGAGCATAGGTACCGTCACTAACCAGCAAGCCTATGCTCGCCTTTTACGAGCTGCTTTATATTTATAGCAGATGGTCTATGCTGCAAAGGAGCCCGGACCAACAGTTATTACTGCGTATTGTTGAATTTGTTTCTCACCTCACGAGATGGCATGAGTAAATTTATTTACAGAATAATACGACTTGTTTGTCGAAAGTCTTACAACAGGTACCTAGAGTTGTCGTTAGATACATATGTGCGTCTCAAAAATTGTTAAAATTCTATAAGTCTTAAAAGAAAAGATGTTTTAATTTAGATTATACTATTTACTTATAACCTCTGTTACTAATTCGTATATCATACGTACTTATTGGTTGTCGATTTTTATAAAACGCTATGGTACCTAAATAAATTTCTGTTAGGCAACATTAGCAGCGCCCTCCAGCCACTTTCCGCTCGCAGACTTATATATGGCACACATATTTCTACCAACGCATAATGTTAATATTACTAGTTTCGGTCAATCAAATTAGTAATTTATGAAATAATTATTAAGGCTCTAAAAATAGCCCTAAAGTTTTTTGTGCCCTAAAAAGCCCTAAATGTATATTTCCGCCTTAAATTTGGGGCTAAATGCCCTTAGTTGGGAAGCCCGGCGCGTATAGGCGCGCCTTTTGTCACACGTTCGACTCGTACAAGCGTTGACGCGCTTCCACAGATCAATTAGAGTACTACGTACGTACTTCGGCGTGCTTCTAAGCTCGTATAAGCGCTGTTGATACTGACACGACATAGTCTAAGATCCCAGGGCCCACAGACGTTACTTATTTTTGAAGTGACGAATTTTACGGTATAGACACTCTTCTATGTGTTTAAGAGAGTGTGTGTACTAACTAGTTTGACTAGGCGGCCCGTTCACAGGTAGCAGGTGGAAAAGGTAGACAAAACTATAACTTACTTTAAATTCAAAGTGCTGATTTTTAAATATGTCACATAGAATATTATTAAAAATAAATATTTCATATTGACAGACCGTTTCTGTGGGCGTTAATTCTTCCCAGACGCTTGTAACCTCATAAAAAATGTAATTACTGAACTTTTGTTATATTCGAAGTCTTTTCCTTTATATATGATGTTTAGGGGGCTATTTTAATACATTTTGTGTACTGCCAGACCAATCTGAAGGGCCAAACATTCTCCCAGACACAATTAAATTTTTATTAAGCTCCCCGAAACAATATTTTTTTTTGCATACAAAGGGTTTGTTTTCAACAACAAATTATTGAGTTAATTGACAATTTATTATTTTTAGGTAACGAATTATAACTTCTTTCATTTGTTCTTAGCAGTATGTCTTAAAATTTGTTTTACCATGTTTTCAAATGCCAGTGGGTTTTAAGATAGGGAATTTAATAATGATTTTATATCAATAAATTCCAAAAAAAAACTGCATACATAATTATGTATGTGGTACATACTCCGAAAGCAAAGGTTTTAATGTAAAACAAAGTCAGTTGAAGAAGTAACTACATTATTGTGTGCAAACCTGATTCCTGACTAAGTATTATTAGATTTAATTTATTATATTCATGCTACGCTTACAACAGCCGACAAAGTTTTTGAAAAGTTACAAACACAGAATAAAGCTTTCGTAGAACCTAATTACATGGGTAATGTTATTCATGGAATTTACTTTATAACAAATTCTTTGACATTATAATTTTTTTAATAGTTTTCTTATAACTATTTCTTTCCCTACGTAGAAATATTGAAAGAAATAGATATTGTTACTGTAGTAACGTCGGAAAGAACATAAGTTCATTTTAAGAAAACTTGTGATATACCTACACTCTGTAAACACAATGAACAAAACCAATATTGCCATGCATGTACATCGTCTCCATGCAAAAATAATTAGTGGCCAATGTACACTTTTTTATAATAAATTACCCGATCAAATGTAAATAAAATTAAGTAAATTAAATAAATGTACATAAAATATATTATTAATTTTAAAAAACATCGTTAGAAGTTTACAGAAAATTAAGCTGATACAAATGCTTAACATGATTTGCTTCATATAAACTAATTATATTTTAGAAACATGAGTAAGATGGAAAACTCGTTGAATTTTATTACTAAGATCTTCTGAGAGGCTGTGCTATAGTCCGACCATGGATTTTAGAATCGCGTCACATTTAAAAACTGTACGGAAAATGTGATGACAATTTTGTATTTTTCTTTTTCGACTGCTAAAATAAAATCGGAGCCGAAGTGATAGTTTATTTAAAAAAAAATGATAAATGCTTTCATACAAACTGAAATTGAAACTTAAATAATAACAAATTTGTATTTTGCGTTTTAAATACAAATGTCTCGTTTGTGATCAATTGTCAACATTTCTTTATTTCTTTTTAAATATATTAAATATCCATGGTTAAGTCTTTTATTTTACTTTTGAGATCATATTTGTCCAATTTGGTTTAATCCAGTATACGCTGGACCCAAATGTGAACACAAGTCCGACCTAATACGGATTAAGTAAATTTACGAGAACGTATGTACATATAATTTGTATGCCACCAGCACCTATTGCTTATACTTTATCGATATCGAAAAAAATGAATACCAGACTCAACAGTCCTATTTTATCTGTGAGATCGGTACTTGTTATAAGACTGACGTTTACGTGACGTTTGACGTTTCGCTGGTAACATAGTGTCATGTATACTAATTGTTTTTTAATGTTCTAAGTCCCGTCTCTTAAAACGTAGCGATTATATTATCTTTGCACTGAACAACTAAACACCTCATAACTACTAAAGTAGTTCTGAAAACATAATATATTGCTCTCGCTCACACTCAAGCGCTTGCACAATGCCCCTACACTACAGCGGAACTTTGATTGTGTCTGGGAGAATGTTTGGCCCATCGGATTGGTCTAGCTGTAAACAAAAAGTATTAAAATAGCCCTCCAAATGTCATATATAAAGAAGACTTCGAATATAACAAAAGTTCAGTAATTTTTTTATGAGATTTTAAGAGTCTGGGAGGAATTACCGTCCACAGAAATGGTCTGTCAATATGAAATATTTATTTTTAATAATATTCTATGTGACATATATAAACATCAGCACTTCGAATTTAACAACAGTAAGTTATGTTTTTGTCTACCTTTTCTACCTGCTACCTGTGAACGGGCCACCTAGTGCACACACACACACTCTTAAACACATAGAAGAGTGTCTATACCGTAAAATTCGTCACTTCAAAAATAAGTAACGTCTGGGGGCCATGGGATCTTACTCTAACACCACCAATTCGAGGGAACACGCCGAAATATGCCCGCTTACGCGGGTCCAGTTTTTAGAAGCGCTTAATTAAGCGCGTTAAACGCGTATGTTGAAACGACTGTATATGCGCAAAAAATACGCTAGTCTGAAATGGCACATAATAATTTTAAAACAATAATTAAATTTTTACGAACCAATGCAACCTTTTAGTATAATTGTTTGTCAAACAAATGTATCACCAGAGCCATTCCAGGTAACGGATTATGAACTAAAAACATGTATTCAGTAATGGATTGAAAGAGCACAGAGCTCTCTCTCCATCCTTTAAGTAATCAAATAGAATCTGGTCAAATGAATGTATATTTCTAAAATAATTATTTACGGTTCAACAATTGGATAATTCATATCAGTGCAAATATTTGTAAGACTTATATCTATGTCTTCTTAGTACAGTCTATCAAAGAGAAGCAATGATAAATAAGACACGGGAGTCCAGAGGTATTTGGGGAGTTACTCGAGCACGTCAGATGTGGAAAGCTGTATACCATCGTGAAATACTTGTTTGTACGTATAAATTGCGGGTCACGTTGTTTGTCTATGATAAATTACTAAACTACTCAAACTAACTTGAAAATCAGGACAGCTTACATATTAATATGTGTGTAGCTACATATAGATACGAGTATGTGTGGCATGTATACAATCTCTAAAAAGAGCCGCCAATGTCTAATTCTTTTGGTAATGTACAATGGTTTCATTTTATGTCAAAAAGTGTATAATTCAAATAATCTTACCATTTCAACGTAATGTAAGAACCTTCAGAAACTTACAAAAACAAAGAAATCTTATACGTTCTATATAATGAGGAAGAGTATAATATTAAGTTGCGCAGAAGCGTGTAGGCCGTAGGGTATTTTCATAGGTGTAGTTGCTTAGACATATGTTTTATAGACAAGCATACCTTAAGAATATTAGTATTTTATTATACAAGGACATTCTATTTTTGTTTCATTTTATAATTTTATAATGCTTATTAATACGCTCCAATTCATCAACAATAACATAGGGAAAACAATCATGTTAATATAGTCAGACTAACAATCATTTACAGTAATTACTACAAAAACTGACTCCAATTATTTCATTGGATACTATCACGATTTGATAATTCTTCTTTTAAAAGTCTCATTAAGAGTCGCCAACTTGTTTGCTCAGTAGAAATCGTAAGTACAAAAACAAAAAATATATCCGCGAAGTCACAAAAGTGACAGTAATTATTTTTAAATTGCGTACCATTGCAATTATTGCACAAGAATTATACCATATATTTGAGATTATTGTGAGAAACTGCCCAGGATTATATTAATTGCTTAACATTTGCAGTAATATTTAAAACAATTTTTTTTACAAACAAATTAAAACTCGTTATTACATTATTTTTACCTATTATTGTTTCACTGGGACTGACTCAAATTATAAATACATAAAAGTCGAAATTTGACAAAACATCTCACTTTATGGCCACAATAACAGAAAGAATCAACAACACTTTTTATTAGAGTGTTTTGTCTACCTCTTAATCAGTGAAGTCTATGGCTTCGGAAGGCAACAGGCGCGCTCCGAGATTTTCCGAGAAGCGTACAGAGGTATCGGATCCACACACCCACATAAGTTTTAACAATGCTACTAATGAGGTATCAGAAGTTACTTTGTATAATTATTTTAGTTAAAAAATTAATGAACCACAAACATGAAAATAACAGGGTGAACCTGTACATAGCTAAAAACCATCTCGACCACGTCAGCTTTCAAATGAAAAAAAAAAGATTGAAATCGGAAAGTTATTATGTTACAGGCGCACATTCAAGCTGATGCCTGATGGATATGTCTGATTGTTTGTTTTCAGCTCCACACAAGCACACGCGCGCGTAAGCATACGTGCACACGCACACTCACACAACCACGCACAAGCTCACGCATACGCACACGCAACTCGCTCACACGCACGCACGCTCACATGCACGCTCGCACGAACACTTACAACGTACACACACATAGAAACACATACACACGTCAAACTTATATCGTTCGTTTTCTGCTGAGGGTTAAAAAAATATGTATTTTTAAAGGGACGTAGTTTTAGTTTGTAGAAAAAAAAATTATAGTTACACCAGCTTATATGAAGATGTGATCACCGGAAATAAAGTTCCAAAACTCATTTCTATATTTCTTTATTTAATTGAAAATTTTATCTTAAAAATATCGATATGTTACTATCGACACACACACTACACACACGTCGCACTAACGACGCTGTTTAATAGAACAGAGCCTTTACTACGAGTTGCTCGTACACCGTACGTTACATTCGATTTACGAATCGAAATCTATTGCGCTTTTGATCCGAAAATGTAGTTTTCTTACGGCCAATGTTAATAATGTATTTCTAAAGATGGATTTTAAGCAATCTAGATAGCTGTGTATCCGCCGGCCTATCCTATACCTAATTGCCATGTTTATCCTGTCCACAGATAATGTGTTACTGGCAAGCGATAACATAAAACTGGATCAACTTATAAATCTTGGACAGCAAGTTTTGGATTAGGATTGATTATTAATATTGGCCGTTCGTCACCAGTAGAAGCGGTACTTGAAATTTTCATATAAATATTAAATTTAATTTAATTCCAGTTTCTATTTAGTATTTCGATGTATTAGTCTCGTCTAACAGCTATAACACAAACATATAATTTGCTTACTATGGGCTCTAATAATTTAGTTAGGTTTAACGACGTTCTATAGGGTTGTAAATATTGGTTGTAAACATTTGTTTGCATCCTGGTAGAAATTTAAATCCACGTTAAATCTAAAAATGGAAATAATGATTCTTCCAAGGTCAGCTTTGTTGGAAGGCATTTTTTTAATGATATTGGAAGGCAAACAAGCAAACGGATTTCCTGATGGTAAGAAATTCATGGTGCCTAGAGATACCAAAGGTGGTAATGGTGCGTTGCCAACCTGAGACCGTGATGTTAAGCTTCGAGCAAAATTAAGTTTACCGGCTCCCTTACCCTTGCCTTTCGAACCGGAACACGTCAACGGCAAGCACTGAGAAGTTGTATAGTACAGTGCGACATACTTAGCTGAGACCTAACCACAAATTTATGGTACTATACTCGCTAGCATCTCCGTGAATTGCTTAAAAATAAATAACTACCTCTATGCAAATAATACTAATCCTAATAGGGGTTCTAGAGTTTCGCAGTAAGTCGCCCGGATTGCTACTACCGCCTTACCTATTCTTACTACCATAACGTCAATGCTTGCCGTTGACGTGTTCCGGTTCGGAGGGTAATGTAGCTGGTAAACATACTTTTGGTGTCTCTAGGTAGCGTGAATTTCTTACCATCAGGAAATCCGTCTGCTTGTTTGCCTTCCATTATCATAAACACTGTCATCTATGACATTGTGGGACTTAGTGTCTTCAGCTAGTCGTGGGTGCTCTGGTTGTACATCTGCACACCACTTCGGGGATACGGACGTGAATATACTTTTTCATAAACCATATTACTGTGAAATTTCATTTAAATCATAGCCTTTAACATAAGTTTGTATAAATAACGTTTAGTTATTGACGTATCAAATAGCACTGATAGTCTAAAAATTTAGTGATCTTATTTACCAACAGAGGCGCTGTTCAAATGTTTTCACACAAATAATGTACTTAGACGCTATCGAGCATAATATACTCGACGAGCCGTAAACTTATGGTAGGGGCTCTGGTTTGTACTTTTTACGTGAAATAGTAACAAAGATAAGTCCATCCTGACAAACGTTCGCATTCAAAATATTAATTTATCCTATTAATATTATAAATGCGAAAGTTTGTAAGTATGTATGTATGGATGTTTGTTACTCTTTCACGTTCGAATGGCTGAACGGATTTGTCTGAAATTTGGAAGACAGATTGATTGTGACCTGGATTAACATATAGGCTATTTTTAATCCCGATCGCACACCGGGTTTCTGTGAAAACGCGGGCGAAGCTGCAGGTAGCAGCTAGTTCTTAAATATTTATGATTTTTTTCACATATCCGGCAAATGTAATGGAATTCGCAATAACATGAGCTCAATGAAATGAAAATGCACAGCAAATTGCAAAGCACCCAAAAATCATCTATCTATACCATTAACAACATGTAACACACAACATATAACATTTATTAACATGTAAGTACCTACCCAATCTGGTAAAAATGTATTCCTATTTTGTAGTTTAGACATTTAAACCACTACCTATAAAAACTCACGAAAACATTTTTGTGACCGACTTGTTGGTCGACGGGCTAGCGTACATATTCGACCGACGAGAACAGGCATTTACGTGAAGAATATTTAGATGCCTGCATTTCAGAGTGTGGGTGTTTATTTACTTTATTGTGTTACTTAAGTATAGCTATATTTTAGTATCGTTGATCACACAAGTATCTAATTTGCTTACTTTGAGGTTACATTCAATTTGTGCAACTTGTCCAGGGATATTTATTTATCTATTAATTTTTAAAAGCACAGTAAAACTGTAAAAAACTGAATTCGGCTTCAACATTGTGTCGTTCGTGTACTCAATAAATTGAGATTTTTTCTCGAATTTTTTTATGATATTTTAAAAAAGCAGACGCATTTCCTGTTAGGAAGGAATTCACCCGAGAGTCACACCAGAGTTGGTAACGGTGCGTTGCAAACCTAAGACCAGGGTGTTAGGTCTCGAGCAAAAGTAAGTGTACCGGCTAACTTATACTCCATCCAGAACAAGTCAACGGCAAGGACTAACGTTATGGCGGCAGGAATAGGTAAGGCAGTGGAACCAAACCCGGAAAATCGCTGCAAAACTCTACCACCAAGTTATGATGGTGTTAGTGACGGTTTGCCTGGGCTTGCCTTTTACAAGCAGTCTGGCAGAAAAGCAGATGAGCTATTCAGCAAAGGAGTCCGGACCGACACAGGCAAAGATTTCCTAGACGTTGTGTAATTAGATCCAGTCTAAACATAAATAATATCTTCTTGGAAGTACGTACTTTAAATCAAAATAATTTTTAAAATCGGCCCAAATCTGACCGAAAATGCTTAGCACATGTACATATAAAATATAGATGATTCGAACACGCAACCTTTTTCTGTCTCAGGTAAAATAGCATAAAAATATTAAAGAGATCATACACGCTAGAACTACGTGTCAATTGAAATTTGAAGAAAGAAAAGAGCGAAAAAGAAGCTAAAAGTGGATGATTTGATTTGTGGATGTAGGCCCAAAAACAACTGAACAGAGTAATAAAGTTTATACGTGGGAATAAAACATAAAGTACAAATCAATAAAAAAATGCATAAATCAACGCACGGGTTAAGCTGAGGGTCGTTGTCAGTAACATTAATACGAAAGAGTAAAGAGTAAATGTTTTGATGTATCTTATCGGGGTCCCGAGGGAGACCAAACATCAAAACGCAGGTTAAGTTGGAATATCTAATATATAAAATTCTCGTGTCACGGTGTGTGTGATTGAACTCCTCCGAAACGCCTCGACCGATTCTCATGAAATTTTGTGAGCATATTGAGTAAGTTTGAGAATCAGCCAACATCTATTTTCATACCCCTAAGTGACAAGGGTACCCCAATTTTTGTTTACTAAAGTCACATTAAAAAAGTTACAGAACAACGTCTGCCGGGTCAGCTAGTGTGGTATATTATAAAAGATTATGAATTTAGTTGAGTCCCGTTCATCAAACATTATCAGTGACCACCTTGTTAGTTGAGCGGTTAGCGAACACGACTAATGCCCCAATCCTGAGGTTGGGGTTCGACTCGGACCGGAGCAGGCATTCAAATGCTGAATATCTAGATGTCTGCAGTTCTGTCACGTTAAACGTCAGGGCATAATAAATCAAACAGGGATTTTATTCAATAGGTTTTAAAATGGCATGGATTATTTACTGGCCACAATATTTTTTATTAATTTAAAACGTAAGTAAATTTAATAATTCAACTTTTAATCAATTTTAATATTAAATAAATTTAAGAGTTTAAAATTAACTTCGCGAAATTTGTTAAACTGCACTTTCTGGATACTTCCTTACCAATAAAACTTACGCACCCATTTTTGCTAACAAAAAATGAAGTTACACATCAGATCAACGGACGGGGAAGTTTTATTAGTAAGGGGGTAGGTACATTATCACTACATAATATAAAACAAAGTCGCTTCCTCTGTCCCTATGTCCCTTTGTATGCTTAAATCTTTAAAACTACGCAAAGAATTTTGATGCGGTTTTTTTAATAAAGTGATTGAAGATAAAGTTTTATATGTATATTTCATAACTGTGCGTAGCCGGAGCGGCCCGCTAGGTTATAATAATTTAAACATCAGTCCACTATTTATTTGAATTTTAATTAAATCTATCTGGACATTAATGATATCAAATGTAGTTAAATGAAAAGTTAGTATACTTACATCTACTTTCTTTTTGCACTGGCCAAAATTTCCTATCAGTTGGATGAAAATCTGCGTATCCCTTTTTGTGATTTATATAACTTCTATTAAACTTGGGCTCTGAAGCCCCATTGATTAACCCGGTGAAACTCTTCAATAAATTCCTTTCCAAAATGCTAATCGGTTCACAAAAATGTATCACAAAGATAAGTATTAAAAGTTTAAATCCCATCATACTGTTTGCACTGTTATTATTACAAATGTAAAACTTATAAAAGGTTAACTTTCAATATATAACGTTAAACGGGGAAGGGGAACAATGGTGTTAAATTTCTCCTATTATCGTACAATGGCAATACTCACTTTTGTAGTGATATGTCGTTAAACGCTTCGCAATGTGCAGCCAACAGTTTGGAACGGAAGTATGTTATTATATTTTACTCGTATTATCACAACATATTTCTTCACGCCAAGTCACCAACAGGATAGGCAGAGAATATCGATTATCGTGTGACAGATATTGCGAGACCTGGTGACTTGCCTAGCTTCCTCCGTATTCATACAATCATGCCAGTTTCGACTTTCGGAGAATTTTTACAACACTTCGGACAAACAATGAATGATGAAGGGAAATAGAGATTAATTTATGTATATAAGAATACCTCGGAACAAAAAAGATCCATCAAAATTTGTTTCTTATTGGACGGGTAATCTCATAACAAATATACAAAAAAAATAGAATTGACAATCTCCTTCTTCTTGGAGTCGTTAAAGAACTGGTTCCATTTTTATTCGTTCCGTCTAAGTTTACAAATAATAAAAGTAAAACTACAAAACTTGGCTCCTATATGATTTTATATCTTATTTTATATCCACATTATATGATTTTATGATTCTTTTTTGAAAATCATAAGGTATGTTCCTTATGATTCTCTAACAGTCATGCATAAATTTTATCAACATCTCACCAGCAGAATGGGATAATGGGCTGTAATCAGTAAATATATTAACTGCCACTAAACATGAAACTATATTACGGCAGATTTACTATATGGTGGTACGAAAATATCCGGACCATAAAATTGGAAAGCGGCAAACTAGACCGAACTACGAGTATATGCTCGAATGTCATTGCGTAAAGTGTACTGTCATACAATTTGTACATAAAATAGAGTTAATAAACTTAAAACTACCTTAATTGCGTGAGTTTGATAGATTTTTTTTATGATATTGGAAGGCAAACAAGCAG
>NJDC01002117.1:78423-98676 GCA_002245475.1 Calephelis virginiensis | reverse complement strand
GCTGCTAAACTCTACCACCTAGTCAGATGTCACTGTGTTAGTGACGGTGAGCCTATGCTCGCCTTTTACGAGCTGCCTGGCAAGGAAGGCAGATGGTCTATTCTACAAATGAGCCCGGACCAACATACCTTTAATATCCGCTCTAGTTTAAAATTGTACTACGGCAAAGTAATGATCCATCATGACAACTGGAGACAGAGAAATATATAGATTGCGGCAAGCATGCCACCTTAAGACAACAGATACTAAGTTTTTATTAACCGATTCCATTAAAGACTAGGTTCTTAATTCGACTATTTTTATTGTTTTGTATGTTAGTTTACTCCGTCAATAGCCCAACGACACTGATGGTTCATTCTTAGAAAGATAGGGTCATAATTCCGTGGTGGTACCATGTTAATATTATCATGATTATGATGATTTTTAGTTACCTATACTAATAAAATGAAAATTGTGTGCGATTCACACACGATAGAAGTGAAACTTCAGTAAATCGACAAAATAATGAGATGAATATATATTTGTGTCTCTTACCTGCAAAAGAGTGAGATGAATATATATTTTTGTCTCTTACTTGTCGTTTTTCCGTTGCACCCGTTTTGAAACCACAACGATTCTAAAGAAATTTCACTTCAAAAGAGAAAAGATTTCATTGTTTGTATTGAATAGGCTTAGCAACTACTGGATAAACATGGGCTATATTTGTAACAGAAAAACCTATTCAAAAAGCCAACATTATCGTTAATTAAACATTACGTACGTAGCGGGTAGTCTTGCATAATAGGCCTGACATAATTGCCACAGGACAGCGACGCACCAGTAATATCTATGGTGTCTATAGGCTACGGTTGTCTCTTACCATCAAGAACGCTGTGTGTTTGTTTGCTGTGTGTTCTTATAAAAAAATAGAGTCAGCAAAGAACAACTTTTGACTCTCCACTCAGCTCTCGGTTCACACCCTCAAACATACATTCTTTCGAATTTATAACATTAAAGGGGACCATCGAAAAAAAATGATGATAGTAGTTTTTTCGTAATTATTAAATTTTGTGTTTATATTCAGTGAAATGAATCAATTTTGGTGGCAGTTTGTGTAATTTTATTCAGTGAAAGTGCACAAATGAAATAATCGCGAAGAAATTAATGTATCATGTATTTCCTCGTTGCCGCTAAATCTCATGGAATGAGCTTGAGTAATGCTTCCACCGCTTTACTCAAGACCTTGACATGATGGTCTTTGACGACATATGACTTATCTATACATAGTATAAAGCAAAGTCGCTTTCCGCGTCTGTATGTATGTATGTATGCTTATATCTTTAAAACTACGCAACGGATTTCAATGCGGTTTTTTTAAATAGGTAGAGTGATTCAAGAGGAAGGTTTGTATGTATAATACATGCTTCATATATTAGAGAACCACTGATAATTTCAAGATTTCTAATGCGAAGTCGTAAATAAACATATTTTTTTGCGCTTGCATTGCAAACGCTGGCTGAACTCTACGAGATAGATCAAAATAATGTACTAAGTTTTGTTTACCTTAAAAACTTATATAACTTACAATAACCAATTTATATCCTTTACTTTTTGCGAAAAATAATGGCTTATTTACGAAGCGATTTAAAGCAATACATCATTAATCCTTATCTAATTAAGCATCTTAAATAAATTTCAGACATGCTCACAAACTTTCGCATTTAAAATATTAGTAGGATTTTTATTCTTGAATAACCGAAGCGAAGCGAGGGCGGGCAGCTAGTTTTGAATAATTTTAACCCGATTTTATTAAATCGGGTAACTTGATGTAAATTTCAACTTTACTAATGACAAAAACTAACGTCAGTGCCAAAAACATTAAAAGTCTCTCTGGAAAGAAAGTATTACCTACCAAACTTAAATGGAATCGAAAGAAATGTAAATGAAATCGAATTTTGCGTTTCTGAATTTTCCCGCTGTTTTTATTTTTCCTTCTTTCACGGAAGACCCTTAACTTCTTATTTAAACGGGGAAATAATCATAAAATTAAAAAAAATAAGCTTAAAACCTTCTCGACCATGTCAGCTCTCAGAAAGTGGTATGTATATATAGATTGTATGTATGTAGATTATAGGCGGCGATTAAAGAAGGGTTTTAAATTATCTCAATTCATGTCTTGTTTTTTATTAGTATATTATTTGCGTGATAATATTTAGGGGCTTTTGATTTAAAATGTGAACTTTGTACGAAAAAAACATATAAAAGGTGTTTGCATAATAATCAGGTATATTTATTAAATATATGAGACACATACAATGACATACAGCCGTGGCGATATCCATTTCGTCATATTTCTCTTATCTAAAATACAGCATAAAAATATACAGTTCAATAAATTAACATTCAAAATAGGTTACATACAGGTACATTAGATTCCATTTTACTGTATAAGCTCGTAAAATAGTTGCACCTTTTCAATATAGTCCGTATTATGCTAGGAATATGTTATTTTACTTAATACATAGCGAAAAATAAAGCAATTTGAGGAATCCATTTCCTTTCCACTCAAACCAAGGCACACTCAATCTCAATAGCTTTATGTCTAGGTATTATTAAAGATATGATTATGATTAACAATTTTGATTAACGGTCATGTGAAGTTGCTGATTAATAATCATGTAAAATTTCTGACAAACAATCATGTAAAGTTTGAACGTGTAAAAATTAACAGTTACTTTAAAGTTATAACTGGGGTTTAAACTGCTATATCTGCGTTGTTGGGTGCAAAAATACAATTTATAATCATTGATTAATAATAAATAAAATAAGTAAACAAATATCAATGGATAAATTACGTAAATACATCAAACCCCAAAAAAAGGAAATCTTACGCTTGCGCTATAGGTGCTGCTCAAAGATACAATACTAAGAAATACTTAAATAAATACCAACATAAATTTAACAATATGAAAAGTTGCACCTTTCATGTCAATAGCTAAAAGTAGCTTTAAACGTAGTGTGAACTTCGGTTTAAACTTAATAGTATGCTACAACTTTTTTATATGAAGCAAAAAAAACAACTCAAACATAATGCGAAAGAACTAAATCATAGTTAAAGGGAATCAGATGAATTCTCTATAGCAAACAATTTAAAATATGTATGATCACTTCATGCGCACTAAAAACTACATTTATGAATTCTCAACTTAGTTACAATAGAACTTACATCAATTGAAATTAGAATAAACTTGGAATGTGGAGTTGTCAGTATCACTTAAAGTTTCTTTTTAGTTTCTGACAGCTTAGTTAAATAATCCTCAGGCTACTGAAAGTGAAAAAGAGTTCGAAGGTGCTAAAGGAACGTATTAAGCTAAAAGGTGCCTTACTGGTTTACCGACAATTAATTTGCTATTTATACCTTTATAGGTATTCCGGGAGTTCCAATCGGAGAGCTCTTCCGGTGGTTGAATAACAAAAACATTTTATTTGTATGCAGAGGATTGCAATACATCTCTGGTCTCGGCTAAGAAATTAAACGTGATTAAAATTTAATAAAATAAATAAATCTGTTAAAAATTTTTACAAAAATACTCGTTACTCTGAGTGGTAATAGACCACTGCAGGCTTAACAATCATTCAAAAAGGAGCAAAGACCTCAGAAGAGAAAAGACTTCAGATCTTGCCTTGTGTCAAAAGAGGAAGTGATGGTCTACCATTAATTCTTGCTAATTCAAAAGAAAAGTAGCGAATCTGGGAAAAAAGCCAATGGTAAATACTCAAGAGCTCAAGCTCCTCAAGTAAAAAGCGTTTAAAACCAACAAATGCAGTCTTAGGAGACAAAAGGTCTTAAAAAGGAGACTACATATACATATTTTTTAAACATACTTTTTTGTTGTTATAAAATATTATTTATATTTAATCTCATCAATCTCTTTTAGTAATTAGTTTACAATATTACTTAATTGTTCAATTTATTTCAATTTACACCATTCAAAATGCATAATGTCTTTGGTTCTGAAATAGTCTTAGTCTAAACTATAATATTTCTTAATTATCAGACTAGTCTAAGATTACAGCTAAATTATTAGCTATAACATTCAATTAAATTACGGTTCTTATAAAAATACAGGATTTGTCTGAATCTTAAAATGCTCAACTGTTTGCTTGTATCTGGAACGCACATTTAAGTCCAATGAGTTGCAGTACAAAATGGCCGCCACGACAAAATGGCGCTTCATCTAATTTTCTATCATATAGAACGAGTGAAACGGCTTGAATAAAATATAACATTAACAAAATAAATTTAATAAGAGTTTGTGTTTATTTTTTAAATTAATCATTACCTTTACTTTTAATCTAATTTTGCATTACATACAATATAAAAATCATGACAGCAGATGAAATTGACTTTGACTTAGCTATAAAATCACATGACGACCTACCTTTATAAAACTCATTAACAGATTTAACAACCGCAGGCACATCACGCATTTTTTTTTCATTTTGCAATGATTACAATTTATAACATACACAGTTTAACTGCGTGATAATTACATAGAAATGAAGTGAAAACAGTGACATGTTCAGAGCCTTTACCATGAGTTGTTAACGATTACGTTCGGTAATTTAACTAACGTAAGCGTTTTTGGTCTGAAAGTTTAATTCTCTTAAATACCATTATAGGCGCTGTTCAGTTTTCATTCAAATAAAATGCCATTAACTCATGGTAAGAGCTTTGTTGCATTAAACACTTCGTTAGATAAGTGACACATGAGAAAACACTTTCACTTCAAACAAAATAATTTAAGGCAAAGAAGTTCCTGCTTCAGAAACGTAATGTTAAAGAATCTTAAAGTTCTAAAAGGTCGTATAACTATTTCTTGCCATTACGGCCATTACATAGCGAACCAATGAAAATCAACCACCCTTGTTAAAAGAGGATGCTGAACGCAGTTTTTTACGAATCCGCGGTGAGCTCCAACGTGGTACTACTCTCGTGTCTGCTGGAGATACACCTTCATCCACATCATCAGCTTCGGTTTTTATCTCCATTTTCTGCAAAAGGAACAATAAATACAATCATTTAAAAATTAAAATAAAATTTCCCCATGCTGTAGGGTTACTCTCGAATCTCGATATCATGCAAACTGGAAATTGGAATCGTATATTTCATTCTAGGTACTTTCGAACACCGTACTAGCGGACTTTTAACATTTAGTAACAATTGAGTTCAACGAATCCGATAAAACAATTTAATGTTCACTATTAATTGAATCTAAATAAAAAAAAAGTAAAAAGTATCTTCACGCCCATATCCCTGAAGAGGTAGGCAGAGGTACAACCAAGGCACCCACGACTAGCCGAAGACACTAAGTCCCACGATGTGATAGGTGGCAAGCCTATAGCCAACCGGGCACATTTCCAATCCCGACCAACATTTTTTTTCTAATTAAAAAAAATGTTGGTCGGGATTGGAAATGTGTAGTAAAAAAAAAAGTTTTTTTTAATTAGAAAATTGGAAAAATCCAATTTTCTTTATGTTGGCCGACCCGGGATTCGAACCCAGGACCTCATGCAGTCAAGTCCAACACCCGGACCGCTAGACCACAGAGGCGATTGAATCTAATTAGTTTGCCAGTGTTGTGTTTAAGAGTACCTGAAATGATATACTCGATTCCAATATCCAATATTATGAGAATCGAGCTTCAAGAATAACCCTACTGGTCAAGGCTCATTTCCAGAACAATTCCAGTTAATTGCTTTAACATTTACTTTTACTCGAAACCTAACATCCAGGCCTCAGGTTTGCAACGCACCACTACCACCTTTGGTGTCCCTAAGCGGAGTGAATTTCTTATCATCAGGTAATATGTATGCTTTTTCAGTTACCAATATTACGGATGAAAAGCAATTATTAATTAAAATATCGGTGATATTTGGAAAATTGTTGCTCGTCAGTCGTAGCAACGTCTAGTTTATTTATAATGTAGCCCCGTTATGCCCCGTGTTGGTCCGGGCTCCTGTGCAGAAACCATCTGCCTTCCTGCCAGGCCGCTTGTACAAAGCGAGCATAGGTTTATCGTCACTAGCACCGTGACTTTTGACTAGGTGGTAGAATTTTGCAGCGACTAGCCCGAATTGTTACCACCGCCTTAATTGTTTCTGCCGCCGTAACGTCAGCGCTTGCCTTTGTCGTATTCAAATTCGGAGGGTAAGGTAGCCGGTAAACTTACTTTTGCTGGAGGCCTAACATCCCTGCTTCTGGTTAGAAATGCACCATTAACACCTTTGGTGTCTTTAAGCGGCGTAAATATCTAACCATATCGAAATCTGTCTGCTTGTTTGCCTTGCAATATCATACAAAAAGCTTTCAAAAGATGGTGTGAAAGTGCTTTTTTTTGTAATATTTTTTCTCCTACTATTATTAACAGTATTTCGATAAAACTCAGAACTTAAGTTGGATTCTTATCCCATAAATATGCAAAACCTTGTTATAATCTAATCTATTGTTATAATCTAGTCGCCTCTGTGGTCTAGCGGTTTAGTTGTTGGACTTGACTGCATGAGGTTCCGGGTTCGAATCCCGGGTCGGGCAACAGAAAGAAAATTGGATTTTTTCAATTTTCTAATAAAAAAAAAATATTGCTCGGGATAGGATATGTGCCCGGTTGGCGATAGGCTTGCCACCTATCACATTGTGGGACTTAGTATCTTCGGCTAGTCGTGGGTACCCTGGTTGTGCCTCTGCCTACCTCTTCGGGGATATGGGCGTGAAGATAATCTAGTCTATTCTAATCTTATCTAAAATAATAATGTCATTTTAATTTCATTTGAATACAATACCTGTGCATTACTGATATGTCGTTCCAAAACAAGTTAACGAATTCGATAAAATAATTTATTGTTTATTATAAACTAAGTTTAAACAATGTGCTAGTACTGTGTTCAGGCATAACTAAAATGACACATTTAACTACAATTTCCAAATTACATGAAATTAAGTTTCAAGAGTAAGTAACCCTAAAGTACTGTTCTGGTGAAAAGATACCAAACACAAAAATAAAAAAATACTTATGGGTTCGAAATGTCCAAATAAACAATTATGTTTTTAAACATCAAAACGTTTTTAGATATCTTTGAAGACTGACGATTTTTTTTAATATTTCGTTAAAAGTGTAATCGGCTCCACACAATATGGCTGCTTGTCTTTGCGTAGCCTACTTAATATTATAAACGCGAAAGTTTGTAGATATGTTTGTTTGTTACTTCTTCACGCAAAAACTGCTGAAGCGATTGTATATATATAGCACACACATAGAGGGTAACTTAAATTAACACATGGGATAGTTTTCATCTTCTCAGTGAGTGGCCGCGTTCCGATCCGGTGGTAGTTTTTAGAATTATATAGACGCGTTACAAGAATCTTTATATGGATCTACGTAATAAAAGCTATTTTGAATTTGAATTTGAATTTGAATTCATCCTGTAAAAATGTTCCTGTGGTACCATTAACCCCAAGGGCAACGCCGCAGAAAATAGCTAGTTTGATATATATTAGCAAAACATATCTTCAGTGGTTTTTGCAAATGAGAATTCCTATTTTATTGGTATTGGTCTCCATATGCAGACGCTTGCATTACCTATTTCTCCGATCGTTAAATACTTCGGCAAATACAACAAACATCAAATACATAGCTTTGTGTGGAGTGACCTTAAGAAAAACGTATTTGACAAAAAGAGATATTTTTAGATAGACCAATTTGTGTCATAGGTCCAGAGATATTTATTAATTATATAGACACCAATTAAGTCCCAAAATTCATGAACTTACCTGAACTATTAAACGGACGAGCGTATGTTGCTGCTCTATCAGCTGTGATATTTCACGGAGACGACGTTTTTGCTTGTCCAGTTCTGCTGTGATGTAATCTTCACTGCTTTCTAAGACTAAATCTAAACCAACTGAGGAATGAAAATGTAATTATATTACTTTGCAACACAAATAAGTAATACGTTTTAAATATAAACGTTTTTTTATATATTTCTCCTAATTTTAAAGACAGTAATAGTTTCGCCCTAGACAGATAATTAAAAAAAAAAATTTATACAAAAATGTATTAAATCCAAAAAAAATATTTAATTCGCTATTTACCGCCAAAAAATGCATATGTACGAGTGTATCGTACAATGGCGAAACAAAACAGCCAAAATGATGCGCTAGCTGACCGAGCGAACTTCGTACCGCTTGGCAAAATCAACTACTAACAGTTTGTATGGATTAAAGCATTTCCCATTTTCCTGCAAATTCTCCGGGTTTTCTTTTCATGAGAACCTTCTCCTGACAATAACTAACATAACAAAATAGTAGTTATAATTATTATTGGCCCACCCGTTCAGGCGATTCGGCGACAGGCGACCACGATTTCGGATTCATTTTTATAAAAATATTGTGTAGGCCCGTATACCCCGTGAAGGTCCGGCTCCTTTGCAGAATACACCATCTGCCTTCCTGCCAGGCAGCTCATAAAAGGCAAGCATAGGCTTACCGTCACTAACACCGTGACATCAGACTAGGTGGCAGAGTTTCGCAGCGACTCGCGCGGATTGGTACCACCGTCTTACCTATTCCTACCGTCATAACGTTATGACTTGTTCCGGTTTGGAGGGTAAGTTAGCTAGTAAACTTACTTTTGTTCAAGGCCTAACATCCCGGCCTCGGGTTGGTAACGCACCATTACCACCTTTGGTGTCTCTAAGCAGCGTGAGTTTCTTACCATCAGGAAATCCGTTTGCTTATTTGCCTTCCAATATCATGAAAAAAGCTATAAAACCTTTTAAAAATATTGATACAAACCGTCATCAGAAAAAGGATTGCAGAACCATTTCCGAAGTATGAGATCGAGGAAGCCAAGTTTACATTTTTTGTTATTAGGATATTCTATTAGTTCATCTTTATCGACTTTTTCCAAAACAAAAGCTGGTAATTTGCGTTCCAATTCCGTGTGTAAGACAACCTTAAAAAATAAAGTTTTAATAGTTTAAAATGATTTAAATAAGCACTATTTAGACATAAATGGTCAAATGTTTGTGGAACCCCCGTGTTAGTCCGGGCTCTTTGTAGAATGGACCATCTGCCTTCCTTGCCAGGCCGGTCGTAAAAGACGAGAATAGGCTCACCGTCACTAACACCGTGACATCTGACTAGGTGGTAGAGTTTAGCAGCGACTCGCCCGGATTGGTACCACCGCCTTACCTATTCCTACCGCCATAACGTCATGACGTGTTCCGGTTCGGAGGGTAAGGTAGCCGGTAAACTTAATTTTGCTCGAGGCCTAACAGCCTGGCCTCAGGTTGGCAACGCACCATTACCACCTTTGGTGTCTCTAGGCGGCGTGAATTTCTTAACATCAGGAAATCCGTCTGCTTGTTTGCCTTCCAATATCATAAAAAAATAGTTTTTAGTTTAGTCTTTGGTACCTTTACATTTAGTTAATGCAAATAATAATGCAGATTTTGGAAACTTGGTTAATTTTGAGCGTGGGCGGAGCATCTGCCATTAGTCTAGTCTGATTGATCATAGGGTCTTGAGCAAAGCGGTGGCCTCCTTTCTAAGAGTTAGCTATCTCTCGAAGGAGCCGAACCTCCTTAACAAAAGTAAAAAAAAAATAATTGATAGGAAAACTTCTTTTGTCCTTAAAAAAGAACTTGTCTTTATTATTAAACTTACTTGCATCGCTAAACGTTTCAGCTGTGCGTTGCGTCTAACACTTTCAATATCCCCAACAGCCAAACCGATAAGCAGGTTCATGAGTAGAATCGGCATAAGGACCATAAATATCCCCAGAATAAAGAATGTTGGCACTGGGAATGGCAACATTGTATCCGACTCCGGTTTGTAATACGGCTGAACGTATGTCCCCACAAAGTCTATTTCTCCTAGCATCATTGCAAATGTGCGCATCAAAGACATAGGTATACTGTTAAAAGACAAATGTTGTCCCTGAAAAAAACTGAAGTTTTATGCAGTTGCAGCGACAAAATTTATTTAGATGTGAAATAATGGACAAATAAATAGCACATAATTATAACAGTTGAATAAACTTAAATTAACAATATTTAAAATAAGTTGTCAACTATAATATTTTTCGCAATGCATATTAGAACATAATTCCAAATTCATACTTCATTAATCGAATTGAAAAATATGTCATTAATAATTAATAAAAAATGTTATTAAAATCGCATATAAAAATCATAAATCGCTTGCACTGAATTCATCATCATATATATCATTCGCCTTATAATCGAATTAATCATCATTATAGTAATGAACACATGGAAAAAAAATTGACAAAAAATAAAACATAGTCTAAACAATTCGCTTATCCTCAACACTAACATACAGCACATAATTTGACATTTAAAGTATCTTTTCAAGGTTTAAATACTATAATGATTTAGTCAATATTAAAATAAGGATCTGTAATAAATGAATAATTTTAACTATTTTGTTATATTTATACCCACTTTTGAAAGTAGGACGAAAAATGATAACCCAAATGCGATGATAAGGATCGAAAAGACCATCAAAACTTTTATCAGCGTCTGCAATATCTCGAGGAACATCACCACGTAAATTCCAACTTGGTCAAACCGTTGCAAGAGCAATAGTAATCCAAACCAGGCCAAAAATACTGTTAATGACGCTGCTGAATACTGGAAATAAAAAGTTTTTTTAAGTCAAACAATACAACCAGATATAAATAAATAGTCTCCTTCACTCGTTTTGTCTTGCAAGGACATTTATAATGTTGCCTTTGAGTAATTCAGTTAAATATTACATTTAAAAAACTTAACACAACCAGTTTAGACGGAGGTATAGTCTCACCAAAAGGTTGTCTTGTAGAGACTGTAAGATTAAATGGATTGCCTTTGTGTACCTCTACTTTACCTAAAATATTATTATCACAAACAGAAATTATATTTATTGTTTCTTTTACCCAGAGGTTGTGTAGGAAAAGCAAAGTTTTAAAAGACCGTCTTTATGTATTGTGTAATTTAAATGTTATACTCTAAGTGTAATTGTGTATAATATCGGAATTGTTAAATTCCAACAAAGTTTATTTACTTATCACACATACATATCACGCTATTAATATGCCTAGGCCAAGTTTCGTGGGCTTGCAGCCACAGGAGGTGGCTGCAAGCCCACGAAACTTGGCCGATAGATACGATGAGTAGGAACTCATCCCCACTGGAAGTTCCATTCTTGAACCCATAAAATATGCTTTCTTGTTATGCAACGTCTTAGTTTTCTGGAGTCACACAGTCAGTTTTATGAGTGTCACATACACTGTTATATTATTAGTCTATTTATTAATGCATTATTACATTCTACAAAATAATGCCAAAAAGAGGTACTCGTCACTCTGTTAATCGGTTACCTAATCCATTAAACCGAAACAGATCAATAGCGAGCATTGATATTGTTTGACCGTAGCCGAACCAAATCAAAGGTACCAGTGTAAATTTTGTTTCTACATTTATACATCTTCACTTACTTGTAAATCATGATTTATGGCGGAAAATGAAGGAGAAACCATGAGTGTTGAACTGATATAAAGCATCCATGACACGAAATTCGAGGGGTCCACTATATAGTGCCATTTTTGTTGTTTTATGTTATATAGTTCACGAACCAAACATGCGCCGTTATATGCCAATATAGCAACTGTACTTGTATACTTGGCCACCAGGATTTCGAATTCTGAAAAAAAAAATATATCAAAATTATTCATTATTCAGTGAAAAATGTTATGTTTTAAATAAAATATTATGTAATACCCCAAATCATCAAATTGTAAGGACTGTTTTCCATATCACAAAGTTGCTTTAAGGAATATATTATATATTATATTAACTCTTTATTGTACACAACTGATATTAGATACAAAAAATACTTAAAAGTAAAAAGAAAAACAAAGTACAAAAGCTTATCTCTAATAAAAGAAATTTCTTCCAGCCAACCCGTAAAAAGAAAGTACTAAATAAAATAAAATAAGTAGACTTGGTGTACAGATATATAAACTACGAAATATATACTATTGAATGAATTAAAACACATGAAATAAAAAAAAATAACAAAACTGATAAACAAAATTAAACTAAACATATACCTAAAGTAAAATTATATGAACAAATTGAGAATCTAAGCTTTACTTATTTGACAAAAAGGCCACCTTTTTGTGTTAGTTTTTATGTTCAATATGTTTAAAGTTTCTCTGTATTTGGTTCACAAAAAAATTCTATTGCGATTATGAGGTACTTATAATTTTCGTATTTTTATAAACTTAAAATATATATATATATATATTTCTGTTTAGAATTGTATATGCTAGTAAATAGATAGGAACAACGTCTATGGTATCTATAGGTCATAGTTGTCTCATACCACTTCACTGGTAGTGTACGGTACATAGGATTACAATAATCTACCTTTAAAATTATTTGTAACAAATCATGAAGCTTACTAAACGCATAAATAAATAAAATGATTATTAAAATATAAATAAGTGCTGTGACTTAAATGTTAAAATGTATAATATAAACATTTAATTTATTTAAACTTAATTAAATATTTGCCCACCACAATGTGGTAGAATATGTTCATACTTAAATATCTTTGTAACAACTTTTTAACACACATATTCCGCAAATAAATAATTTCCATTTTCATTTTTCTTTTGGCATCGCATCTTGGCTGTTTTTTTTTTCGACTTGATTTACATATCCTTTTATTTATCGCAGAATTTTCTATTCAACCAGTGTTAAATATAGGTTGAATCAGTTTTGAACAGTGTAGATTTAAGTTGATGAAAGAATTTTTATGATCGGATTAGTATTTATCTGATTAATTTAACATTATTAATAAGGCCGGATTTAGACTTTGGCGGCCTATAAGCGAAACGTATGGTTCTTAAATCGTTTGTTGTCAACTGTTTTTACATCTAGTTAAGAAGATAGTCACTAGTGAATAATTAGGCTATATATTTTTTTAAATGAAAGTAGAGGTATCAAAAAGATAAATTATTTTTAAATGTTATTTTTTTCCGTTCAATTTTTTAATCTCAAAGTTTTTTTTGTTTTTACTGAAAGTATTTCGATTTAGCTTTTTTTAATCGTCGTGGCAGCCCCCTTGTTGTGGTAGCAAATATGCCACTGCTTATGTTGTATATGATAAGTGTTTAGATAGATAGAGTAGTTTGTTTGTATATATTATATATTTCAACTTTACCTTTCTCTTTGCTAGTGCTGTTGATGTTCACGACGTCCGTTAAGTTAGCAGTGGCATTTTGAGATACGTTTTGCGTCCCACACTTTGTCGAGTGGCTCTCTACATTTGAACTCGATTTCATCATGAGCAAATATGTATAAGTTGTCACAAATGTTAAGAAAATGCAATAAAATAGTAAATTTGTTAAATGGAAATACTTTCCATATGAATTCCATTTCATCTGGAGATACTTCTGGCTTAACGGATGAGCCAGCAGTTCAACTCGACCATGAGCAACCATAGCCTGTAATAAATCTCGTTTAATCTTACATTAAGTTTTAATAATAAAATTGTATAAAGCATAATCGTGCAAAATATTATTTGTAGGTTTTGATGTTCGTGCGTGCTATAAGTGTGCTTCAAATATTTTTTTTTGTATGAAACAAATTATGAATTTTGCTTTAGTTCATTTCATTACTTTAAAAAAAATCGAAACAACTGATTTGAAGTCTGTTTTATGGGACTCTTGTTGTCTTATCTATAAAAACGTAGACTGAAAGTGCTTCAAGGTATATGTTGATATTACAGTCTGTATGGTAATAAAGACTACAATGGTGGCTTTCTGCTGAGCACTAACTAAACGTATTTTTTTATGATATTGGAAGGCAAACAAGTAAACGTATTTAAACAAGTAATACGTAAACAACGTAAACAAGTAATTAGAGACACCAAAAGTGGTTGGGTTTTTCATATTTATGGTATAAGAACTTAAGATCTGAGTTTTATCGAAATACTATTAATAATAGCAGGAGAAAAAATATTACAAAAAAGAATTAAAAGAGCACTTTCACACCATATTTTGAAAGCTTTTTGTATGATATTGCAAGGCAAACAAGTAGACAGATTTCCTCATGGTAAGATATTCACGCCGCCTAAAGACACCAAAGGTGGTAATGGTGCATTTCTAACGTGAAGCAGGGATGTTAGGCCTCTGGCAAAAGTAAGTTTACCGGCTACCTTAAGTTCCGAACCGGAACACGTCAACGACAAGCACTGACGTCATGGCGGCAGTTTGCCTTCCAATACCATAAAAATAAAAAAAAATTAGTTTAGAAAGTGCCTTCCAATACCATAAAAATAAAAAAAAATTAGTTTAGAAAGTGCGCAGCAGAATTACCACCAATTTTCAACATGTGCCTCGGTACTTTATGTTTATAAATAAGACAGTTTTTAATAAAAAGCATAAGCATAAAGTAGAACAACCCTAGAGTGTGAAAAGTGAAAGTAGTGAAATAAACTGCATTAAGTGCAAATAGTGACATTTTTTGTGTTAGTGCGAAGTGCCATAGTGCTGTATTGACACTTCACTCACGTTGATCACACTCAACGGTTCAGGACGAAATTTCGGGTCGTTCTTCGCCTGTCTCAGTGCTCGCAACTGCGCTTTTGATTGTTGATAGAATTTGAAAGAATATTTAACCTGTATCGCGAAGCAAACAAAAAAAACAAAAAATGTTATTTTAAATTAACACCGTACTTACATTTAGCGCTGGTAAGGGTATTTTCTGGGCATTCGGCATGTTCTCTGTTTTCCTATTGCCATCTTCGTCTTTTAATTGAGGACATAGAGCCTCGAAGCTGTATTTGATCTAAATATTGCAATAAGGTTATTTTTTTATCATATTTATAAACTTTTGCGTTTTTTAACTATGTTTTTTCATTGTAATGTACGAGTAGATAAAAAATTTACACTTAGGTCATTTTTTGTCATTTGTTAAAAGTTTATAAATATATTTAGGGTACATAGGGATACTATAAAATAGGAATAGGCAAATACAAAATATATTTTGAAACATGTTAAAGCGATTTTCAGCGAATGTTAGTAATAAAAAATATATAGAGTTTCTATAATTGCTAACTATAATTATTTGGTAGTGTTAAGGGTGTTGGTTAAACATAATGTTATAGAGAGAATATATTTAATAAAACATAGACATGGAAATACAGACATCGATGTTTATCACACAAATGTCAGCCCCGTCGGGAATCGAACCCGAGCGAGTAAACGAGCTGCTGTGAAAATAAAATGGCTTCCTTCACAAGCATAGTAATGAAGTTTGGACTTACCTTCGGCTATACCTCCTATATTATGTGTGTTAGATAGTAAAATATATAAAAGTTACCTTGATTTCAAATACTACTTGGCTATCAAACATATATATATTTTTAAACTTTACTTTTACAAAGCTATTGAAAGCTCTAAATGTATTAACATAAATTAAAAAAGTGGAAAAATTAAAAAGCGGTCAAACCAACTTCTTTAACAACGTCTAGTAGCAGGGGAGCCCACGGGATAATTTAGGTAATTATTCAGATTAAGATATGGGAGATATCCTGTACTATGGTTAAACCTAGTCGCTGTATAGAGTCAGGCGTATAAAGAAGACTGTCAAATTTTTTTGGCGTGAAAATATATTTAAGCGTGTCAAATTAAAGGATAAGTTTATGACATACTATAAAAGTATATGTTTAAATATTCACACAATATACGCATGACGCGGAGTAGGAGGGTCAGAATCTTTGATGAATTCATTTATCCATCTATCTGATTGACATATTCCCGTTATCAGAAAAATATTAGGCATGGATATTATCAATATTTGATACGCTAGCTTATGACCGAGTGACTGTAATTTTCATTTTAGCACTTAGGAGCTTCTCGCATTGTTAAATAGATATAGGAATTCTAAACTGTTGTAAACACCGGTTCGCATCCGTCTCGATAGTAGATTTAATCCAAATTTAATTATAATCGAAAGACGTAAAGAAAGATTACTTCAAGGTTGTCTTTATTGGAAGGGATGCTCACAACTGTCTCAAACCAAGTTAAACGTCACATTACTTTTTTATTCTCTAATGTATTATCGGAAAATTACAATAGGTCCCCATGGTGCTCAGTCATTTAGGATCCTGGGCTCCCCTACTCTAAAGTAGTTTGTATATCTATTACTGCGTAAAAATTGAAGGAAAATTTAATGATACAGCATTGGTGTGTAACTCACGTAAAAACTCTTGGAATCTTTTTTGCAATTAGCTTTAGTGATGCATTTGTCCTGCACCGCCTCGAAGACACGTGGCATGTACGCTATCAAGGCGAGGGTGACGCAAGGGTGGCGGTCAGATCGTAGAGCCATAACTTCTTTGGCCCTAAAAAGTAAAAATGTCACTGTAAAGTTTTATCCGTGAAGCTGTAATATAATAACGCTCACTAGATTGTTAAATTTACTTATAAAACTTAGACAGACATATTTTTATTTAGATAAAAAAAAACATTTCAAGTATGACGATTTTTTTCTCCCGGGATTTGTTACTTGTCCAGGGAAGTTTTTCATTATTATTTAAGTACCTTTGTTCATGTGTCACCATCGCCAAAGCAGCTTCAGGAAACTTATAGTAGATGGCATAATCGATCGCACTCATATCCAAATTGTTGTAACTTAACCGACATCCCATAGAAAGCAGTAAGGCGATCGAGTTCGGTTTGTTCTCCATTGTGGCCAGATGTAAAGGTGTATTCTGAAAAAAAGTCATGTTTTATTTTTTTATTTTTTTTGAGTAAGGATGTGACGAACCATATTACTGGGATAGTTAATTAAATTGTTGGAATATTCAACCGGTGCATGCAGACTTGGTGGTAAAAACCTGTAATCTGCAAGCAACGGTACCTTAGGTATAGTAATACTATTAAAAGTATGTGCTTCGGCTTTACACTTTTTACTCTGTTTACACTTTACACTTTTATTTTTAAATTGGCTGATCTAATATAAATTTAAGCGAAATGATTAATTATGTAATATATATCTTTAAAATATATTCGGATTTCCGAAGCTTGACGAATATAGCCGAAGCGCATAATTTAAACAGTACTACTGTACATTGTACATTTAAAGGACCAGCCCAATTGTCTGGTTTAGAGTTGATAACACTATCACTGTACAAAATAAAAAAAATCGAATTTTTTTTTAACACAAAATACAAGACGCATCGATCAGACGTAAAAAAACACTTGAAATTCTGTTTTTATTTTATTTTAAACCGTGAATTGACTAATGAAAACGAAAAACGTGTACGTAATTTTCACTTTCTGTTTCAATTTTTTCAATTCAACCCAGTATATACTTACGCCATCTTTATCTGCCTGATCAAGTAAGTGAGAGTGGACAGAATGCAAAAGCTCTATGGTTTGCGTGTATCCGCTCATAGCAGCGAGATGCAGAGGGTTTCGTCCATTATGGTCTCTATGTAACAAAGCACCGCGGTTTAGCAGAAGCTGCACTACCCTCATATGCCCTTCTCGTGATGCTATGTGAAGTGGCGTGAGGCCTTCTCCGTCACTCTCATTTATTATAAATGTCCCTTTGTCAGAGTCCAGTAGTTGGCAGGCTGTATGGTAACGTCCATATCTGAAAGCGTTTGGAAGATTTGAATTATTAGGTTTTGTGTTGCGAATATCTAAAACGTCATATAAACTAATTGTTTGGTGTCTGGTTCCTATAATCAGCAAAACGTAATCAGTTATTTTAACCATTCGTAGTTTTGCTCAAAAGTAACTAAGCGTTATTCATTATTCGTTCAAAATTCAGATTTAACTGCCGAAAACGAGCAACCTTACTAATCGTACAAAATCGTACAGTAAGTAGTTAAACTGACTCTTTGCTTTAATATAGGAACCGGGCATAAATGATTGACAATCGAAAGACAACTTTGTACGTTCCTTTTTTAAATCTAATTGATCTAGGGTCACTTGTACATTCTTGGGTTAAGTGTTTAACGCTGAGTTAAATTCTAATTCTAACTAAGGTTAAATCACTTTATGTTTAACAGTTAAATTCATTATTAAATTTAACCCGTCCAAGCTGCTGTCGATTAAACTAACTAAACCTGAGTTAGTTTCTAGTACAGGATAATTCAACCCTGCATTAGAAGCTATATCAAAGTTAAATGTTTACACACGTTTTTTTTTATTAAAACAGTCTTTTTTATCTTTAGTTTCAAAGCCCTGATGATGCTGTAAAAAGTGAAACCGGTTGACTGAAAAGTAACAGAAAGTGTTAAATAAAGGGTATATTGGATAAATACAAGTGTTAACTACAAAAAAACGTGTGTATATCCCACCAAGTGCCGACGATAGCAAGTATAGATTGTATTAAATGTTTAACCAAGGAACGTGAAAGTAAGTAACCTTAAAAGATTAATCCAAATGAGTCCAGAAACCAGAGAAATTAACCCAGAAAATCAAATGAACACATGTTTTTGCACATCGTTTGCTATTTAATATTTTACTAGATGAATTGGAAATAAAATAAATTGTAAATAAATTATCATCTTTGCAATTGAAAACTTGTTTGTGTGAAATTGCACATGGAACACTATGTACCTACTTAAATAATTTCTAAAATGAAATGAAAATTATTTATTTGCTTTAACGTATTGCATTAACGTCCATACTCAGTGATGTCAATTAACATTAAGTATATAATTGAGTCACAATTTTTCATCGGAAAATGTCGACTTAATGATTGATTAAAAGTCGATTAAAGTTTCGGAGTGCGGCTGTGTGTTATATGAAACAAAAATATTTAAATATACCAACATGTCACTTTGCGATGTGCAAATATTTAAAACTAGCTGCTCCGGCGAACTTTGTGCCACATATAGTTTGTATGGCAAAAATTAAAATGTTAGTTTTCCTAGTTTCCTCGCTGTTGAACGGGGTAAAATATACCTTATGTTCGTCTACTGGTTCTAAGCAACTTCCCCTTCAATTTTTAGCCAAATTATCTTATATTTTCTTGAGTTATGAATAGTGTAACTAACACGATTTTCTTTTTTATAGATTATTATACAAAACGATAATTTAAAAAAAATTAAATTTAAATTTAAAAAAAATTTTTTGAAGATACGATAATTTAAATAAATATATGTTAATATTTAAACAACTCAATATCTTACAATAATTAATAATCGATTAATTATAAAACAATGTTAAAATGTGACTAAGTTTAACTCTATCACTATGTGTTTAAGCTTTGCCAGCCAGGAGAAGAAACGGCAAAACAAACTCCCTTGCAACCAACAAAACTTTGACATGTTTTTTTTTTTGGAAAATGACTAATGTGTTGCCAAGTTCGCGGTTTTTACAATTTCACCGGACTTTCTTGACATGTTTGAGCATTACTTAAGGCATAATGAAATTAAAAAAAACGACGTGTTGCACTCCGGGAACGCCGGCAGAAGTGAAAACTTGAATATTAACGTTGTGCATTTTTGATATTTTGGAATGGTTAGGGAATAATTTTGCACGAATCGCTTTAATTATCACTATGAAAGTACTGTTATTTATGAGGTAGAATACAATATTCATTTATCGCGCTATAGTACACAAACATAACAACACGAACATTCATGCAAGCGCCCTGCGCCGTTTTACGCGAGTTTAGAAGTTTTTACCCAGTCCAAAAAAGTACGCAACGCCGGTAAAGAAGTTTTTACTTCAAAAAAAGTTACCTTGCAGCGAAATGTAAAGGACTTTCATTGTTGTTGTTCTTGAGATTGATACAGGCACCCAATTTGATAAGGTTTTCCAATGACCTGATATGACCCTCTCGGCTTGCATAATGGAGAGGTGAACAACCTGTATTGTCTTTCTCATTTAACAGCTGAGTTAGACTTTTTTCGCAACGATCCTAGATATAAACAAAATCAAATTACATTACAGATTAGACAATTATTTTTTTTGTTTAAAACGAATTTGTACGAAAAAAACGGTTTTCAGTATTCAGATATACTTTTACTTACCAAATTTCCACTGTACCTACTACACATTACAAATTTGGTAGGTAAAAGTATTCTAATAACCTTTTTTTTGTTGATGCTAATGGATTTTATTTTTAATTATTTTTACACACACACATATATGTATATATATATATATATATATA
>NJDC01002117.1:44857-64604 GCA_002245475.1 Calephelis virginiensis | reverse complement strand
CTGGCCTCAGGTTGGCAACGCATCATTACCACCTTTGATGTCTATAGGCGGCGTGATTTTCTTTCCATCAGGAAATCCGTCTGCTTGTTTGCCTTCCAATATAATAAAAAAAAAACATACGTTTCACATTCGACATGACATTCAACAGTGTACTGACTAAACTCATTTCAAGTTATCGCTATCTTCCTTTAAAGGAAGTATTACAGAGACTAAACTTTTATTGGGTTTCATCCTCGAGTAGGGCAACAAAAAATGTAAACTGCGTATTTTAAGTTAGTTTAAGTTTGATTGTGCACAACAAAGAGTTCAATTATTCATTCATTCTTTTGGGTTTAGTAATGTCACTTCTACAGACTGTTCTATTTAGTTGTTTTTATTTTATGTAAAAATATAATATACCCCTAAATTAAGTTTAGTTAACGCTCAGCAGAATTACCACCATTATTTGTTTTTGTTTTAATCGATAGAAACAGGGGCACAGATTATGGTATAGGTGCATAGATAAGTAGAGTAATTTTATACCTATATTATAAAAAAAAAATAAGCATCACGTCGTGTGTTCCTGATGAACTCATAAACCACTATACCGATTTTTATCAAATTTGCACAGCCATAAATACTAAAGATTAGTAAATTTAAATTGTATTTGGTAATACAAAGTATCTTGCCATTTATTGCTTTCATAAATAAAAACCTTATCACATTTTGTACAGTAGATTTCTCGTGATGCCAAAATAAATAAATATTGTGAGACAAGTTACAAAAATTGAGTCTAACTCTAAAGTAAATCTATATAAATAAATTACGTGTCACGTTGTTTGTTCGCGATGGACTCCTAAACTCCTTCACCGATTTCAATCAAATTTGCACACCGTGTGCAGTTTGATCCAACTGGAAAGATAGGATAGCTTACATCTAAATGTATTGCAAGCAAAGCTACTGGGTAGCAGCTAGTTAAATATAATTTACAGTAAAGTCAAGTCACAGAATATTAGATCATATTAGGTAATAAAATATTGGGTGAATTCGTACTATATGATGACTTTTACTTTGACCTACTAAAGAAAACTAATCAAACTCTGTTTTCTCTGTGTATATAACTAATTAAGATGAGTTTATGAAACTCATTCATGTATGAGAGATTACGTCGCAACTAAATTTTTTGGTTGAAAGTTTGATAGGTACCGAGGGACGAATTTATAGATTCGAATGACTGAACAACGGGAAAAGCGTTCAAAGGTATTGAATTTTGAGTTAAATAAGCTTTGTGACAGTGCTTATGGGCGTTTATTTTTTACCAACTCCAAAAAAGCAAGTTGCTAATTTGTCTAATTTTTGTATAGGTGTTAGTTATGCGATTCCTAAACCTTTATCGAATTAATTTTGATGATTCTTCTCCTCAGTGGTCTAGCGGTTCGTTTGTTGGACTTGACTGCTTGAGGTCTCGAATTCGAATTCCGGGTCGGGCAACAAAAAGAAAATTGGGTTTTTCCAATTTTCTAAAAAAAATGTTGCTCGGGATAGGATATGTGCCCGGTTGGCGTTAGGCTTGCCACCTATCACATTGTGGGACTTCGGTATCTTCGGCTAGTCGTGGGTGCCCTGGTTTGCCTCTGCCTACCTCTTCGGGGATATGGGCGTGAAGATACTTTTTTCTTGAAAGGTAGACCATAATTGATGATGAAGAAGTGATTTTCATGAGTTGTATTTTATATTTAATAGGCAATAATGCGTATTTTTCGTTTACTTTGACTTATGAAATTAAAGTTGGGTTTTTGCAGTTTTATTGTTTTAATTTTCTTACCATTCAAATTCAATTCAAGCTTAGTTAAAAATTTTGTACATAAGTTCAAGTTGCAAGTTATTTTTTTTTTGGTAGGTATGTATTGAAATAAATGTTACATATTCTTAGTTTTACATTTTTTTGATTTTATACTAGAAGCCCGCGACTTCAAATGTACGCTTTAAAGTAACTTTTCGCGGTTACTGCTGGGGACAAAAGAAATTCCCGCAGAAAAAGTTATCCTAAATTTTTACCTGGACTACACAAAAATTTGTTGAAAATCTGTTCAGTAGGTTTTGCGCGAAAAGTGAAAAGACATTCCGAAACTAAATTGATTGACCATCGTTTTGGGTTCCGTACCCTGTAGGTACATATTTATATTTTTTTACTTATAAATTAATGTATATTCCTTTCGGTTATCGCACGACGCGTGAACGGATGAACCAATGTTGATATTTTTTTGTTACTCATTGTCAGTAAAATGTCCTTATAAAGAAAAAAAAAACCTACAAAATTGTAGGGAAATAAGAAAAATAATTCTTTACTTTTTCCATACAAATGTCAGTAATAAACTGATGTCAGTCGATACAAACATTTTTAAAATGTATTTTTTTCAAAAAACTGCCAATGAATTGATACAACCCTTGAAAGGATCCGGTCCAATTACCAATAACCCTATAGATATCAAACAACCAGGCAGTGAGAGAAAACTATAAAATAAAAGCGATACGCTTCGTCCTTAGAAGATATAATATTTCTAAACTTTTAAGTAATTTATCCGTCTAGTGTCCTTGAATTTCTACCTTGCAACTTAGAGATCAAGCTTTATCATTATAAGTTTCAAATTGAGTTCTTAAGTTGCCACAGCTTTTAAAGTCGATCTGTGCTTAACTTATACTGGACAAATAGTTTATAACTTAAGTATCATCACACGTGTATCCCAGGAGAGGTAGGTAGAGATACAATCAGGGTATCAACGAGTAGTAAATGTTTCTAAGTCACAAAATGAGATAAGTAGCTGGCCAATATCTATTAATCTATCTATCAAGTAACGCCAACCAATACCGGACATAATTGTTTGAAATGTAAAAATAAAAAAAACGCATTTTTTGTTGCTGACCCGGGAATCAAACCCACTAGACTACAAAAGCGAAGCGAGGTTTGTTGAATTAAAACATACATTAGTTTATCAACCAATTATAGTGTTGTAATGGCTTAAAACTGAAATATGTTATGTATGCTTTGACATAATTAAAGCGAAGTAACCCTGCAAAAAAAAACTTCAATTTCGTTATCATATCAACAACAACAACAACGCAACATTAATTAAAACTTAAAAACCCCTTGTAGAATCTTGATATTTATTTGAAACCTCCGAATAATGAATAAAGAACTAGACAAATTTATTTGTAATTGATACAGTAATAAGGTAACAGACTTAAAAATAACTACGTTAATAAAAACTAACTTCAAAACTAAAAGTTAAAAAATAATAGAAATTTGATATTAATTATATACTTGGCACCGACTTCAAACTTATTAGTAAATGGCACATATAAATAATAGGTAGTATATAATTAATATTAGATCTCTATTATTTTTTAGCTTTTAGTTTTGAATTCAGTTTTTATTAACGTTGTTTTTTTTATTTAATAGTTTTTAGTTTATTGCTGACATGACTTAATTAAATAAAAATAAACATCGGGGTAGGTGAAAGTAGATACAATAATGGGCCAAACTAAACGAAATGTTTATGGAACCAATTCGAAGCTATTCTGCATCAAACAAGAAAAAAATTACGTAAATGGGTCCAGAAACCTCGGAGAAATCGGTGTACATACATATAAAAAATATACCGTCCTAATTGAGAACGTTTGAGAAAAATAACGGAGTTAAATAAAAAAAACAATCCTTCAATGAGGCCAGCAAAGTCGGCATTATAGTACTTATGTCACTCGACACTTTTAGCCTTCTCTGCCATGACGTGAAGGTATTTATGTGTGGATTTTGATTTTTAGGATCGAAAGACAGTCAAACAGATAACTTTCCTGATGTTAACACATATGTGTTGCCTATAGACACTTATGTAATTCTATCCTGAGACAGATGCAAACTCTTCAATCCGAAGCATTTGTGTGCTATAATCACGGCGATAGAAATAGGATAGGCAGTGATGAAAATCCTCGCAAAACTCTAGCACTTATTCATGGCCATTGTATTAGTGAGAAATAAGCCAACGCTCACCTCAAGCACTGGATCAGTCTCTGACGAACAAGTAATGGTACGTACAGAAGAGGCACTGATTTACAAATCACAAGCAAGCTTGAATCTTAATATGTGTAGCGGAGGCTCATATTGCGTTAAGTGATTAGCACGGATTTGTTTGACATCTCACCACATGTCAATAGAAACTTAAAACGTTGGTCAAAAGCTTATTGAATCCTGAGTGTAGTAAATATTATTAAGTTACTACCTTACATTTATTTCTTACTACTGGTTTTGACGTTACCTCTTCAAGAGAAACGCCACCTGAATCTACGCATACTACGAAGTAAGCCTGCCTTTGGTACGAATATTACTTATACGCATCGTCTGTCCACGCGTCACTTAGATTATATATATAAATTGGAAAAATCAGGGTTTATATATCACAATAAAAATTTACTTAAGTATTTTTGCGTCAAAAAAAAACAGTGGTAAAAATAGAACATTTAACACAAGTTTACGTACCTCCCGAATAGTTGTTGATAAAGTGCAAAATATTTGTATTATTTTTGGCAGCTGCCTGATGAGCTGCTGTCCTTCCTCGTGCATCCCGTACTGCCAAGCGCGAGGGTTCACTGAAGTATAGTCTCATAAAATCCTCGACATTTCCACTCTCTGCAGCCTGTGAGTCAAAACAATCGGCAGTTTAGAATCTGATAAGGCAACATTTGAGAGGTCAAATCTGTAAAACCTTTCTATACAAAACTAAATCCCATTTCCCTTTGGATGGATGGACCGGTTTTAATCAAATTTAATACGCGTATATTCTTAAGCCCAAGCTCCTACATAAGTATTTTTTTTTTCAATAATCAACCTACAAAGGATTACAATGGGGAATGAAAGTTTGTATAAAAATATATTCTACGCGGATATACACGGGTAAACAACTAGTTTGTATTAATTTGTATTTATCTCAACTAGACTAATAATCTAAAATCTGTATCTGTACTAGTTGTTACCCGCGGCTTCGCCCGCGATGAATTGAGATGTAAGCTATCCTATCTTTCAAGTTGGGTCAAACTGCACACGATGTGTGAATTTTTATTGAAATCGGTTACATAGTTCAGGAGTCAATCGCGGACGAACAAAATGACACGTATTTTATATATATTAAGATACATATCATACATAAAGAATCTTCTTTTCCTTTGATCATTGTATCACTCCTGAACGGATGAACGAATTTTGTTCATTCCTTTTTTTTGCTGTATTAGTTATCGTTAAGAGAAGGTTGATATGAAAAGAAAATGTCAGTTGCTATCAATGATAAATAGTACGATGTTCGCCAGGTAGGCTAATATTTTATAGTAATACGTGGAGCATATCAAAAGCTTCTGTAAATGGCCACTAATATTAAATAAAATAAAATAAAAAAAAACAATATCGAAATTACAAAATGAAACTCTCTATGATCATAGTACTTTTTAATGTTCGAGACTGTCATTTGTTTTTTCAACTTGACGATACATAGTTAATTTATTTATTTATTAAGCTATCATATTTAGTTATTTAATGGAATGAATTAAGGTTAAAATATTTTGCATGAGCAACTGCAGGTTTGGAAGTTTTGCACTCGATAGATACCGCATTTTGTGGAAGTTTGAAATGGAAGCATTGCTTCGACACTTCGAGTCAACAGGTAAAGAATTTGAGTCCCTCTCTGCATAGGAACACGTATGAAGCGGTTTTTAGATGTAACCTAAATTTCTGGGACAGTCTCGCAAGATATTACTAATTTAAAAATGTAAATGACAAAATACTGCAAAAAAAATAATGCCGCCGCGCTGGCCACGACCTCTGTTTAACATAGCGGCATCGAAAGCATGGAAGAAAAACATGAACATCTATTAAAAATCAGCCTTTGTAGTCTGGCGGTCCCACATTGGACTTGATTTTGTCCCAAGTTCGATCTCCTGGTCGGGCAACAAAAAAATGTAATTTTTTTTTTATTTTCTATTACAAATAACATTGTTTGGAATTGGATATGTGCCGGTTGGAAATAGCCGTGTCATCTTTCTCATTGTGGAATTAGGGTTTCAGCTAGTCGTAGGTGCCCTAGTTGCGCCGCTGCCTACCTCTTCAGGTAAACAGACGTCTATTGAAAATAATTATTTACCTAAAAATAAGTTTACGTTTATCCCAACAAACCGCTAGCTAAGATAAAATTACTGTTTCAGATAATATCAAAAACAATGACATCATAATACTTTTTATATCAACTTTCTCTTAAACAATAACATGAGTATATTGAAAATTAGGTACAAGTCATCTATACAAGCTAAGATATTAACTGAAAGGTATTTTCATTTTCATTAAGGTAGCCAGTGGAATGGGCAACAACAAAGAAACACTACATGTCAACGATCTACCAACAAAGAGCCATTGGTTTACGTTCGGAAAATTTTCCGTTTGTTCCCTTCAATATCACCCGTGTTTAAGCAGGTTCAAAGCCAGCTTTTCTAATTTATTTGCCTTTTTGCACGGGTGGCTTTGCCGAAGAACATTGTTGTTGACAGGCATTTGTTTAGGCATACACAGGTTTTAGAGGTGTTAAGAAAAAGTGTTAATGCATTTTTAATGGATCTTGTATCTATACACATAAAAATCAATGCCACTTTTCGTTGTAATTTTATAACTCAAGAACGGGATCACATATCCAAACCAAATGGTTAAGTTTTATTCGAACTATTTAGTAGATAGTTTATGTGAAGTTTGCATAAAATCGGTCCAGCGGTTCTTCATTTATCACGTTTTTTGTAACAAATGAATTCAATAAATGGCGGATCATTTTGTTAATGGGAATTTTTAGTCAAATTGAAACTTTTTTCAGATGGGGATTGTGCTGTCATAATGAAACTTTTCACTTGTTTTTTTTTTCTTTTTTTTTGTTTTGTTGTGTTATGTCATATTACATATTTTGTAATGTTTTAGTTTATACGTAGCAACTAGCAAATCACGTATAGGGCCTCTAGTATACATATAAATGAATCTCCATTTCACGTAGTCATTGCATCATGCCTGAGTGCATGGACCGATTTTGCTAATTATTTTTTATTGTTTTAGTTATTACCAGAAGAAGGTTGATAGAAGAGAAAACCTGTGTAACTTGTAGGGAAAATAGAAAAAACAACTCAATTTACACATTTCTATTCACATAAAGTAAGCTATCAATGTCAAGCGATACGAAGTTCACCGGGTCGGCTAGTAATGTATAAATATATATGAACAAGTTACACAAATTGAATATAACCCTAACGTACGTATTTTATAAGTATGCGAGTAAAGTATTTTGTGTATATTTATTCATAATAATATCACAACATAGTATAAAACAAAGTATCTTCCTCTGTTCTTTTTTTCCCTTTGTTTACTTAAATCTTTAAAACTATGCAATGGATTTTGATGCGTTTTTTTAATAGATAAAATAAAGAGGAAGGTTTATATGTATATTTCATAACCGTGCGAAGCCGGGGCGGGCCGCCAGTGTAATTATGTCTAGTAATAAATATATTTATTTAACATGTACACAAAATTCAATAAGAAAATATTGCGCCCACATTTCTTTACATGCCTACGCCAAAATCATAAATAAGTAATATTATAGCAAATCAAATAAGCAGCTGAATGTAATAAAAAGTTGATACACGTCGCCTATACAACCCAAGATGTTACTAAATAAATGTATTTTCTTATGATTAGGTGTGTTTTGCATATATATTAAATAAATAAATAAACAACCTTGGATAAGTTAAACAAATTAAATCTAACCCCAAAATAAGCAAATTATTAGCCTGTGTTATGGGAATCAGTCAACGAAACTAATATAAAATTCTTATTTAAGATACCAGAATAAATTTAAATTGATACCACAATAAATTTCAGAATTGCAGACAAATTCCGGAATTGCAGACATCTTAAAGCTCATCCCACAAGTGCTTGCCCCCGTCGGGAATCAAACCCATACTTCATGGTTGATCGATGGAGTTAGGCGTAAGCTAGCCTCTCGACCAAAGAGGTAGTCAAATCAGTCAACTTCAATGGTATGTTAAGTATCTTTATGACCATGTCACCAAAAAGTTAGGCAGAGGCACAACCAGGGCACCCACGACTAGTTGGAGACACTAAGGCTATGTTTCACAATGTATCAGTAAAGAAATCAGTAGTTACTTATTGAGTAAATTAATGAACGGTTAAATCCTTTCAGTAACTTACAACGCGTTTCAGAACCGTCCTAACAGTATGTTTATGTGTCGAGTAGTTATTTAACACTTAAGAGGCTGACAAGTGGCAACAATAATTTATATTTGGGTTCCGAGGCACAGTTTTGTAAAATTAGGCACTGTTTTTGTCTAATATTTTATTGCATTATATATTTTTTATGATGTTTTTAGTAAAAAAGATATACATTTTATAAAACATAAAGAAAAATTATAAATAAAACAGAGTTTGATAAGCAACTTTAGTTTATGACAACAAAACCAAATAAAATTGATTGCATAATATGAGAATGCATTTTCGACGAAACGTAAATGTCATCTGTCTTTTGGCAAATGTCAATACTCAATAGTCAATATGTTGAACCCTTCACGTCCATATCCCCAAAGATGTAGGCAGAGGTACAACCAGGGCACCCACGACTACCCGAAAACACCCAGAATGTGATAGGTGACAAGGCTATCGCCAACCAGGCACATATCCAATCCCGAAAACGTTATCTTTCTTAGAAAATTGAAAATACAAATTTGGTAATTTTTTTAGCTGCCCGACCCGGGGATTGAACCCGATTTTATATTTTAGACTAAAAAAAAATATTTCATTGATTTTTCAATTTAATTGTTCACCTTGAGTTGGAGCTCACCTTTAATATTATTTGTTCGATTTCGAACTATTTGCAGCCTTCAAGGTTCTGTAACTAAATAAAAAAATGATCAAACTCCTCTTCGATGTTATCAGAAATATCCATAATTTTCAAAAGAATATTTTACCCCAATAAACATTTCACAATGAACAATAGCAATAGCCGAATAAATGTCTTGATCACATCTGTTGACCATATTGTGGTGAAAGTTAAAGTTTACTCGACAAGTAAATAAGTTAATCGCTACTCTATCCGAACTATAAGTTACTGAACAGTTTAAGTGATGATTAGTGTTACTTGATTACTGTGAAACGCAAAAAACGTGTCTTACTGTGGACTTCAATTTTAAGTAGCCTACTTAGAACTTTACTTAGACATTGTGAAACATAGCCTAAGTCCTATAATGTGCTAGGTGGCAAGACTATCGGCAACCGGGTGCTTATCCAATTCCGGGCAGCGTTAATTTTGTTAGAAAATTAAAAATACGCATTTTGTTTTTTTCTTGTTGCGCAACCTGAGGATCGAACCCGGGACCTCAAGAAGTCAATTCCAACGCCGGACCGCTAGACCACCGCAGCGATATGTTATTAATAATAATGTAAGGTGGTATATTATTAATAGAAATGTCAAAATTTAGAAGAAAACCCACTAATTAGATTTTAAAATTAATATGGGACCACGGAGTTACGACCTACCTTTTTAGAAAAGACTCATCAAAATCAATTTATGATTGACCGAGTTATCGCATAAAAACATATAAAAACTATACAGTCGAACTTTCCCCTTTTTTGGAGTCGGTTAAAAATTACAAACAAGTCACCTATGAAAGTCATTGAAAATGGTAATGATCATAGTCCCGAGGTAGATCTTATGTCTATTATGTGACTAAAGTTTGACAGTTTCTAAATCGAAACACAACGGGGTGTTGTTTAAATATTCGATTAACGGATGACCTCGCTGTTAGTGTCGTTGACTAGGACCGAAGTCGCAAGCTAATTGCTTGCTCAAGGTGGAGCTAGATCTAGAGATACTATTGGGAAATTAGAACCAAATGAAACGAGTTTAAATATTTCAGTTGTAGTTACTCTATGGTCTAGCGGTCCAAGTATTGGACTTGACTTCATAAGGTCCCGGGTTCGAATCCCGATAACGAAAAGAAAATGTAGTATTTCCAATTTTCTAATTTAAAAAAAAAAATTGCTTGGGATTGAATATCTGTGGTTAGCGATAGACCTATCACATAGTAAGTATGTAAGTATCTTCACGCCCATATCCGCGAACGGGTAGGTAGAGGCACAACCAGGGCACCCACGACTAGCCGAAGACACTAAGTCCCACAATGTGATAGGTTGCAAGCCTATCGCTAACCTGGCACATATCCAATACCAAACAGCATTTTTTTATCACATCTTATATCACCTAAATCATCTATCACATTGTGCTACTTAGTGTCTTCGGTTAGTCGGGGATGCCCTGGTTGTACCTCTACCTACCCCTTCGGGGATGTAGGCATGAAGATACTTTTAAGTCCCAGAATTTATGCTTTAATAAGTAGGTTTCAAACAAAATTCTCGTTGGTGTAACACTAAATGAAATTTTTTTACGCGTCATTTTAGCAAATGACAATCACCTCTATAGTTTAGAAGCCCGGTGCTAGTGTTGACTACATGAGTGACGGGTTCTCGGGACTAGCTATTCAAAATGTGTTTTTCAATCGTTACATATTTCTAGTGTGCGTGTGTATGTCACTGAATTGTTGGTCCGGGCTCCTTTGTAGAACAGGCCATCTGCCTTCCTGTGCCAGGCAGCTCGTAAAAGGCGAGCATAGTCTTGCCGTCACTAGCACCGTGAGATCTGACTAGGTGGTAGAGTTTCGCAGCTACTCACCCGGATTGATACCAACGTCTTACCTATTCCTGCCGCGATAACGTCATAACGTGTTCCGGTTCGGAGGGTAAAGTAGCCAGCAAACTTTCTTTTGGCCTCTGGTTGGCAGCGCACCATTACCACCTTTAGTGTCTCTAGGCGGCGACAATTTCTTACCATCAGGAAATCCGTCTGCTTGTATGCCTTCCAATGTAATAAAAAAAAAACTTCTCCTAAACGACTGGAGCGATTTTGATTGGGCAAGAAGAGAATAATATGAAGAACGCTAAGCAGGACTGGAGGAAACGTGATATCTGGCACTCGATACTATCTGCATATACCTTAAGAATCTTGGTTAGAAGATGTATGTATATATTTGTTTACTTTACGGGCGTGTGCGGAGACATTTATTTCTAAAATAAATACGTTGTTGTTAAGAGAATTGTAAGATTTAAACAAGCACCAGTTAGTATTAACGTACCTGGAAAACTGGATAGCAGCTGAAATTACGTCCAACTAATCTGCCATAATACCAGTTAATTTCAACCGAAATTTAGTTGAACGTAAATTTTGCGACTCTAAATACGCAATTCACGTTTCTCTAAACTATACTCGTATTTATTAGATACGTACATAGTGAAGTAAAATGATCCTGTTAAATTGTTGTTGTGTTAAATTTTTGGGATATTTTTTTGTAAGAGGAGGCAAAGGAGCAACTGGGTCACTTGATGGAAAGTGACTACCGCGGACCGCCGCCTACGGACATCCGTAACACCAGAAATATCATATATATGTTATCGACCTTTAAAGGCGTTCTAGATGGATGTAAACACGCTTTTCAACAAAGATAACGGTGGAGGAAACTTCGTTTCTATCTTTCAATTATTCTTTAATTAAGATTAAATCTACGGTCCAGACGGATGCAAAACAATGCTTACAACCAGTGTTTACAACCATCTGGAGCCCCTACTAAGGAATAAGTACGCTCTTTTCTGAACTGTTCAAATTGTATCCGTTAGGAAATATCGCCCTTGGTAACTGGTTCCACAAAAGTGTGTGAAATTTTTACCCTATTTTAAGATTGAACTTTTTTTATTAAACAAAGTCAATTTCTGTTCAGTTTAGTTCATTATTGAATAGATTTAAAGAGAAAGAGATAAATAGAAATATCCAAAAAGAACTTATCTCAAACCTAAATATAGATTAACGTATTCCAAGGTTTAATTTGACAAGATCTAACAAAGGACCACAACAACTTATAGGTAAATAAATACTATACTAAGGGCCACTTGCACGTTCCTGGGTTAAGTTTCATAACGGGTTAATCTGTCAAAAATATATTGATGTATGTTAGAAGCTAACTTTGAGTTAAATATTTAACCAAGGAACGTCCAAGTGGACCTAAGTATTATAAGACTATACTAAATATTATATAGGTACTATAATTGAATAAAAAAATACGAAAAGGTATAAAAAATATACACAAAAAATATGCGTACATCGATACAAAACTAGATAAACAAAGATTATCGTTAAGATTAGATTATCGCCTCTGTGGTCTAGCGGTTCAGTTGTTGGACTTGACTGTATGAGGTCCCGGGTTCGAATCCCGGGTCGGGCAACAAAAGAAAATTGGGTTTTTCCAAGGATATGTGCCCGGTTGGCGATAGGCTTGCCACCTATCACATTGTGGGACTTAGTATCTTCGGCTAGTCGTGGGTACCCTGGTTGTGCCTCTGCCTACCTCTTCGGGGATAAGGGTGTGAAGATACTACTTTATGTATGAAACTGTGGAAAATACTCAATTTTCCACATTTTTACTTTAAAACCGAGTTGGGTTTTAAAACGGTAAAAGTTAAGACTGCTTTTTAATTATAATTCAACGTAATTTTAGCAAATTTGGTAGGTAAACAGAAAAATGGCCATGTTGATATAACTGGAAAAACATTAGTGTATTTCAGGAAGATTTGCCAGCACAAAATTTACAAAGTCATGTTCAGATAATTATAAGATGTCTATCTGAACTGTCAAAGCTAGGCAAGGATTAATGTTCCATGATACCTTTACTGAACAAATCTTTTATATCAAAACTAGCCGACTCGACGAACTTATACACTAACCGCTATTAAGAAATGTATGGATTAAAGCATTGTTTTTCCCATCATTCGCTGCAATTTTCCCTTTTTTCAAAAGAACCTTCTTCAGACTACAACTAACACAAAAAATATATACCAAAATTGGTCCATCCGTTAATAAGTGATGTGATGACTATTTGAAATGGGGTTTCTTTTTCATATATATATAGACTAACGATACCAACGAACTTTATTCTACCCGTTCAGTTTCAGAAAAAATTAAATATTGTTTTTCCCGTTTTGTCGGAATCGAATGGAATAATAAGTATCCTAAGTCCGTCTCCTGAATCTAACCTGTCTTCCCTTGATTATTAAGCCGTATCGGATAAACCGTTCTCGAGTTACACATAGTATAACTAGAACCACTTTATTCCATATATTATTCTAGCTGCCCGCCCTCGCTTGGCTTCGGTTATTGAAGAATAAAAATCTTAGCAATATTATAAATGTGAAAGTTTGTGAGTATGTCCGGGGCAAGGGGAGAATGCACTAAGCGTGCATGTCTTTGCTACGCTTCAACGATATTTAATTTTGCGTCCGGAGATTTAAACTTTTTGATAACTCATTAGTTGTTAATTTTCTTCTGATAGTGTAAAGGGCAATTTTGATCTAAATGACACGCACAACGTATCTATTAGATTTATTTGATTAAGGGTTAATACTGTATTGTTAAAAATATGTTCTAAAGTATCCCTTCATTCTACTGTTTTAAGTAAACGCAAAAAACGGTTATTGTGGGTTATTCTTTAAAAATAGACACATACCACCGCTTACTTTTTTTGAGATCTATTGAAGAGGAAAAATCCCATCATACATTGTTTTGTTAAGACTCAAAAGGTTTTGGCAGCGTTTTCGAGGAAATTTCCCGATCGGCTTATTTTTTTGCTGACATATTGAACTAATATCGTTGTAATATCATTGGTTTGTACAAAACATTAACTTACTATACACCAAAACCTTCCTTAAGAATTGTTGTTGAAAACCGAATGAAAATCCGTTCATTACTTTTCAAGTAAATAGCAAACAGACAGACAGACAGTCGCGGCGGGGGACTTTGTTTTATAATATGTATTGATTAGCAGTTTCACACAGCTTCGCCTGCGTAACTTGGTTTTTACTGCACCTATTTTGATAAAACAAAACCTTTATCACTCAGGGATAATGTAGTATTCTAAGACTGAAAGAATTTTTGAAATCAGTCCAGTAGTTTCGAAGCTTATTCATAACAAACAAACAAACTAAAAATCAAACATTTCCTCTTTATAATATTAGTATAGATAGACTAGCTGTTACCCGCGGTTTCGCCCTCGTTAAATTGAGGTACAAGCTATCCTATCTTTCAAGTTTGGTCACTGCATACGTATAAGTTTAATTGAAATCAATTAATAAGTTTAGGAGCCCACCGCGGACAAATAACGTTATTAACGTTACTAATTATTAACGTTATTAATTTATATATATTAAGATATAGATAAAGGTGGACCTTCAGAAGGTCTCTTCTAATGCCTAAAGAAATGAAAATTATTCAAAGATTGTGTGCCAAAGAGTTGTTATTAAAATATTTAAGCATACCAGCATATTCTACCACATTTGCATCAGTGAGATCCAAGAAAGAACAGGTTTGAAAGAAAGTATAAGAATGAGAAAATACTTCCTTGGCTCTGTCATGTGGAGAGAGTGGCAGATACAGTGCTGTACTGCATACCTGCGTAGGGATAGATTTCCTTGCCTATTCTTGCCGCCATAATGACAATGTCATGTTCCGGTCCGGGAAATAGGGTAACCGGTTGCTTTCCACAATTGACTTAGCACACCGGCCATAGGACAGCACTGTACCTACATCTAAGTATCTTCACGCTCACATCCCCGAAGAGATAGGCACCTCTAGCCGAAGACATTAAGTCCCACAATGTGATAGGTGGCCTGTCGCCCACCAGGCAGATAGTCAATCCCGGCAACGTTATTTTCATTAAAAAAATAAAATTACCATTTTCTAATTTTTTTGCTAACCGACCCGGAGATGGAACCCGGGACTTCAAGAAGCCAAGTCCGACGCCGGACCGCTACACAGAGGCTATAGATGTACTATGGTGTCTATGTCTATGGACATGATTATCTTACTAACAGGAGAGTCATTTCCTGGTTTACAACACAAATACAAAAAATGTGTTGTGTTGCATTAAAAAACATCGTTGACCAATCGCGAGACTCAGGTTCGATTTTTGCAGGCAGCCAGACATTTTCAGGCAAACATTTGTTTGAGAAATACCGATGTCTGTAATTCCGGATCTTGGTGTTTATTATATTCTACAAGTAGTATTCATTTAAAAAATCTATATGATAATATCATGGACTAACACCCATAACACAAGCATAAAATTTGTTTACTTTGGGATTAGATCAATTTGTGTAATTTGTCCAGGGATATTAAATATAATAATACTAACTCTCCGTGTTGGTCCGGGCTCCTTTGTAGAATAGACAATCTGTCTTCCCGCCAGCAACTCGTAAAAGTTGAGCAAAGACTTACCGTCACTAACACCGTGACAACTGACTAAGTGGTAGAGTTTCGCAGCGACGCACCCGGATTGGTACCTTACATATTCGTGCCGCCGTAACGTCAGTGCTTATTGTTGACATATTTCGGTTCGGAGGGTAAGGTAGCCGGTAAACTTACTTTTGCTTGAGGCCTAACATCCCGGCCTCAGGTTGGCTACGCACCATTACCACGCTAAGTGTCTAGGTGGCGTGAATATCTTACCATCAGGAAATCCTTCTGACTGTTTGCCTTCTAATATCATTGAAAAGAATTTACACAAGTGCTACCCAACGTAACTAATGCCGGTCTAACATGGGTCAATTAAACATTCTGTCTACATCAAGGGTGCTTGAGTTTTTGTCAATAGCCTGTCTGTCGAACCAAATCAAACAAATGCCAAAGTATTAGTAATTACACATTTCAGAAATAGTGAGTAACTACATGTGCTTTATCAAAAACTTATCGCCTCTGTGGTCTAGCGGTTCAATTGTTGGACTTGACTGCCTAAGGTACCGGGTTAGAATCCCGGGACGGGCAACAAAAAGAAAATTGGGTTTTTCCAATTTTCTAAAAAAAAAAGTTACTCGTAATTGGATATATGCGCGGTTGGCCTATCGCCAACCACCTGCCACCTATCCCATTGTGGGGCTTAGTGTCTTCGGCTAGTCGTGGGTGCCCTGGTTGTGCCTCTGCCTACTACTTCGGGGATATGGGCGTGAAGATACTTACTTTCTTTACTAATATTTTAAAAAATAATGTATATTGTATGTGTATTCGTATATATTACCAAATTCCTGATAATCTGAAATCACTTTCAGTAAAAAGATTTCAAAAAAGGTATTAGATTTTCTATTAGAGAAAACATATTAGTATAAAAGATTTTATTGCTGATTGACTGACGCTTAAATAAATAAAACATTTTTTAATAATTATTTTTGCTAAGACTTTGTTCGTTGTTTCTTCTCTTGACGTAAAGGCATAAATTTTGTAGGTAATAAGCTTGGTTGCCGGGGAGTTTGTTTTGCGTTTTCTGCTTCTGACTGGCTAGGGTTGGAAACGGTGGTAGTGTACAGTAGATAGGATCAAAATTAATCAGCCTTTAAAATTATTTGTAATAAATTATGCAGCTTATTAAATTAATTTAAAATCTAAATAACTGATGTGATTTAAATGTTAAAAGGTATATAGATATATTTTTTAAATTTAATGAAATATTTGCACACCACAGTGTGATAGAATATTTTGGCATGCCTAAATATCTTTTTAAAAAGTTTTTAACACTTATATCGCAAAAAATGATTTTCATTTTCAAATTACACTCGCTCTTAAGCCAGGATTTTCGAAGTTACCTATTTTGGATTTAATTTTATACAATTAACTACGATTTGTTTTTTTTTTTTTAAGGAAATATTTCAAAGGAATTCAATAAATGTTCTAGATTAAATATCGACCCAAAACACGATACTCGTAACTTCACTTAATCATAAAAAATATCAAAAACAATAATTCTTTATACTTTTGCAGGTTTTATTTGAAATTTCCAAACTGAAATGTACAAAAAAATATATAAAATAGTTAAAGACGTTTTAAAAGACATATGCCTTTTTATATATTTTTTAAAACCACTTTATCTAACATCACTTGATAAATATTTAAAACAAATCAATAAACCCCCGACAAAAGCCATATGCAAAGAACCATCTCCCTCACGTCAGCTTTCAAGCAAAAAAATCCTCATAAGTAATCGGTATACCCGTTCAGAGGTTATGATGTAACAGACACACACACATACATACTCATACAAAAACACACATAAAACTAATAACACCTTTCTTATTCCATAAGGGTTTAAATTTATCACGCAATAATTGCCATAGCGTACTGCGCACAGAGCTCGAATATCTTTAATGACGTAAAAAATCACTTATTTTCACTTATCTACATAATTATACACAAACTATATGAAAGTTCAATCACAATAAATTCAACATTTTAAAGTAACGAAATTTTATTTAAAATTAAACGCAGTACACTACACTAAACAGAGCTCGAATGTCCTAGCCTTAATGGAGTAAAAGATCACTTAATTTCACTTACCTACATAATTGTACACAAACTTTACGAAACTTCGATCATAACAATCAATTCAATATTTTAAACTAACTCAATTTTATTTTAAATTAAACACAGTACAGTACATTAAACAGAGCTCGAATATCCTAGCCTTAATGACGTAAAAAATTGCCATTAAATAAAAAATAAAAAATGACATATAAGTATTAATAATTATTTTCACTTACCTACATAATTATACACAAACTTTATGAAACTAAACTATTAAATTCAACTTTTTAATCAAACGCAGTTTTATTTAAAATTAAACACTGAGAGTTTAAAATATAACAAATACCGAAAGCTAGTAAAATATTCACTCGAAGTAGACGAACTCCAACCATTTAAGCTTACGTACAAATCACCTCAGAAAGAAGATTCTGTCGCTACAAAGAAAACTATACTGGCATCATTTGCAAATGCCGAAAGTTATACACTGTGATTTTATTGTATACATTTTGTATAGCTTACACGTGAAAAACGTGCTATAATTCGGATTTGACAATAGTGTTATTCAAAAAAGATCTTATTAGGATGAAGGGACTATAGCATTTGTTACTCCCTTCATCCCTTATCCTTTCATATCTTAAACTTCTTTTGAAATGGTAACGTTGTCGCGTGGTAATTAATTTTGTTTGGGATTAAAGGTATTTTATTTATACATAAGAATACTTGAATAGCAGGATAAGATTAATAAAAACCCAGATCCGAAAAAACAGACTATGCTCGTCATATAAATGCCTGTACCCGTCGGAAATTGAACCCGTGTCTCATAGTAGTTTGGCAGAGCTAGACCAAACCCTCTGCCAAATTACACATATTAGCCTGGTGAACTTCGTATGGCTTGCCATTACACAATATTTGATGCTCCGATAGTAGCGCAGTCTGTGGGATCCAATGTAAATATTCCAAAATTAAAAACAACTAAAAAAACATTAAAAAAACATTTTCCAGTGGACCAAACTGTGAATCTGAACCATTCTCGAATCATGAATACATTTTTTTTCTAAATCTCAATCATCTAAATTGCACACTCGAAATATCTTTCTTCCTATAAAATTCTGAGAATCGGCCAATATATATTTTTCACACCCCTAAGTGATAAGGGTGGCCTGACCTAACTTTTTTACTAAAATTACATTAAAAATATAGCAGAACAACGTCTACCGTGTCAGCTAGTATATTATTGAAATACTTTCCTAATCCTTTCTCAATCTACCCTTATCGGAATGTTTTCTGTAAATAACATTAAGAAGGGTCAGTGAAATAATCTTCGTGGTTTTGCAATTGTTTTGTAATTGCTTGTCAAATATTTCAGTGAAAGGTATGAATTCCCCCTCGGATTACTCAATTTACTCAATTTGCGGTACGAATTATTTAACCCCACTCGTATATCTATAAACGTCTGTCTGTTAATCTAAAAAGCAATTATTTGAATAATTGCTTGTGCGTTTATACGACCATTTATGAAGGATAAGAAAATTGAAAGTTTGAACATATATCTTCACGCCGTTACTTACGAGGTAGGCAAGGAGTTTTTTAAGTAAAGGTACAAAGTAAGTATGAATATGTGAATATAGCGAAAGTCTCCCCGAATAGATAGGCAGAAGTATAACCAGAGCACAAGCAGCCAAAGCACCTCAAAAATGTGTTTTTCTATTTGTCCAATATTATGCTAAAATAAAAAAAAAACTCCATGACCTGAACAACCTAAAGCTCAACCTCAATCAGGTCAGCTTTTAAAGCAGCCCAAAAATTTTTTCATAAAAAGTTTTTTTTATATTTTGACTAGGGGAGACCGGGTTGTGACATTTTGTTTTTAAACATTCATAATTCATTAATGATTCACTTGTCTTACCTGTGTATTGGTTTGTTTGATACAGTAACTATTCAGAATCTTTAATCAAAATAAATTTAATGTAGCAGACTAATAGAAATGACGTAAATGGATGAATTCTGACAAAAGAGCCGTGTAACTTTCAACCCCGTGTAGGGGGCTGGTTGTTACACTACTTGGGGTAAATTGATACAATAAAAAACAAACGTTTTAAAAGAGTTTTTATGAAGAAAAATCATCATAATCAATCACTAATATTAATTTTAATAACATACTTATACCTATTATTATACATTTCGATGACATCAATATCCAAGTGTGAAGAATGTTTGTCCAATAATAAAAGAACAGG
>NJDC01002117.1:8979-32023 GCA_002245475.1 Calephelis virginiensis | reverse complement strand
CACGCCGGTTTCGGAGAATCTTGACACCACCCTCGGATAATATCTGATTGATCTGATCGTGAAATGTCGGCCTTGGTCTCCCCGGGTACCTACAACCATCCACATTCGCATTGTATATCTGCTTTGTCAATATTTCATCTGTCATTCTTTCCACATGACCGAACCAGCGGAGCATGCCCTTTCGCATTTTAACACCTACACATTCTTTCAATCCCACTCTTTCTCGGATCTCACTGTTACGAATGCGGTCAGCGAGCGTTACTCCACAGATTTTCCGTAGTGCTCTCATTTCGACCGCATTTATCCTACTTTCATGCTCTTTCTGACATACCAAACTCTCGCTTCCATACAGTAACGTTGTAATCTATTTAACTATATATAAATGAATCCTCATTTTTGATTAAATCAGTTTAATTTGCGTCAAGTCATTAAAAGGTATATCAACTTATGTCATTTAAATAGGCGTAAATCTTCTGTCAATAATCGGGTCACGGTCTGAAGTAAAATGTTTTAATCTTTCCTTACCTAAGCTCATCTGGCGATTACCTAACTTGTGCAGTTTTATAAACAAAATGCTACTAAAATTGGCTAATTATTACAAAATACTTACACAAAAATTGTCAAAATATAATAATTAAGAAAATATTTAGTCTCTAAATTCCGTTAAAACTGAACAATCACAATCAAATCTCTTCAGTAACTAAAAACCAACTTTTCTTTTAGTAACAAAAAAACAATCAAATAATTTATTCACGCTAAAAATGTCTAGCGTTTTTAACTAAGTTGTTAGTGACTAATGTTCATTTAAAAAAAAAAAAATATCGTTTGAAATTTACCGTAGATGGTTGCCAATTTATAGAAAACTTTGTGAGGAAGAAACCAAAAGTTTGGCCCACATAAACCGATGTTTCGAATTCAAGGAAAGCGAAATTTTAATTGAAAAAAGAAACATCTTTTCTGTTATACTCACATGTAATTGTAGAATGAACATAGAATATTTTCTCATTCAAAATGAAGACATATTTGATTCAATTATTTTGTAACAATTAATTAGAATAGTTATTTAAAGGCGATCACAAACTGGACTACAGTAAAGCGTACACATACACCGACACCCACTAGATGAACAAAGGATCTGATCAATACTTCATCTGACTGACGTACTCACAAAGAGCAAGATATGATGATAATAAGGACTATGTGAAGCAGTTGACGGAAAAATACGAAATGATGAAAATATATCGTTCGACCGGAAACTTTCAGATTTAAGGCTAAGAACACACGGCGCAGTTTTTAACCGCACCCGCCGCGTTTGCGGGCCCTCGGCTTCTGTATAATGAAAATGTATATGCAAAAAGTAAGAGCACATTTCACGACACGTTTTACACTCGCAGCGCCTGCTGTTGTTTGCGGTTCCTGCGGCGCGGCACTGGTCGCCCTCCGGTAGAATCGTACAAGTTTGCGGGCGATGATTTTAACCATGACGGCTTTGTGACCACATTTATTACCGGTCTCATGAGTTTTGAAATAAAACTGCAATTATTTGACCGCCGCGGGTGCGCTTAAAAACCGCCCCGTGAGTTCTTAGTCTTACGTCAAGCTGGCAAATAAAAAGTGATATCTAATTCTGATAAGTGGCTCCAATTAAGGGGGGTAATTAAGGAGAAAGGAAGACGTAGCTGATAAACAAGAAATAATTTCTAACTAATGACATTATTTTCGTTCCGCTACCGTATTTGAAACAGCTTATCCATACTTAAAAATGTAAAAGTCGCTTGCATGGGTTCACTATTGCTCTAATTTTATTAAAATTAAAGACAAAGAAAAAATTAAATGTGAATAGAATTTTTCGATTCATGTGTATTATCCAAGTGTATTTATCCAAGAGTGTCCAAAGCCGATGTATTTAAATGACAATCCTAAAATTGAAAATGTTCAGCAACCCCCAACAAAAAATATCGGTAACGTAGCTCACCTACACACATCTCATACACAATTTTTTTAAAAAGTAATAAATATGAAGAAAGCAAGTCGCCTGTGTGATATAGCGTTCCGGCGTCGGACTTGACTTATTGAGGTCCCTGGTCAGGCCAGGGGTCGGACAACAAAAAGTTAGGAAATAAATAATTTGATTTTCTAAAAAAAAAAATTCGTTGCCTGGGATTGAATATGTACTAGGTAGGCGATAGGCTTGCCACCTATCACGTTGTGGGACTTAGTGTCTTCGGCTAGACCTGGTTGTGCCTATACCTACCTCTTCGAGGATATGAGCGTTACTATACTTTTTCACGTAAAGAGACGTCTAGCAAAGCGTTAAAAAAACGTCAAAATACCTCTGTAATTTAAATCGTCTCACCCTTTAAGAGGTCAGAATTCACGTGTTAACCTTTGAAATTTAAATCTTCTTGTTTTATTACATTTATTTTCAACAAAGAAAGTGCTTTGTTTTTAATACGCAACATTTTATTTTAAGCCTCAATTAATCAGTTTAGGAAAAACACGAAACAATTTAAAAAATACGACATCCATATTATTTAAAAAAAAACATTTTTGTGTTTATTATGTTAGTTTGCAATTTGAGCGTATCAAAATTGCAAAAAAACCGACTTCATATTTAATAAAACATCGAAGTACCAAAAAGCATGTATCTTTTTTATGTTTCCCTGGCCATCATTATCATCATCACTCGTCATCGGTTCAGAAACGACAGAGAAATCGATTAACATACATAAAAAAATATTTTTCTCATTATCCAAAGATTGTCATGGTTTTTTATTATTGTATTATTTTTTATATTATTATTACATAATAATAAATGTTTTTACTATTTATTATAACCTATATATTATAACAGGTATAAAATAAATTTTATTTTATAACCTCCTCCTTATTTCGCAGTCTGTTAAAAAGAACAAAACAAGAAGCAATATTTGAAAGTTAGAGACAATCGTTACATATTTATGATTACTAAATAAAGATTCTTGTGGACACAATCTATGATTTTCGTATCGTGTCAAGGTTTCCCGGGAGAGACTAGAGCCCTTACCATGAGTTCATGGCGAGACCAACTTTGGCGGTAAAATTTGCTTTCCAAATTATAATTCTATCTGTCGAGTTTTGGCGCCATCGTGAGAAAAGATGGTCGAAGTTTTTTCACAATTATTGAATTTTGTGTTAATATTGAGTGAAATTAGTCAATTTTGGTGGCATTTTGTACAATTTTGTTCAGTGAAAGTGCACAAATGAAATAATCATAAAGAAATTAGCGTATCGTATATTTCCTCGTTGCCGCCAAATCTCATTACATGAGCTTGTGTAAAAAGGCCACCGCATTACCCAAGAGCCTGACATGACTTATTGACGACTTATGACTGAAATAAAATTTAATGCAAATTTCTACTTGACTAATGGGAAAATACTAAAGAGATTGCCAAAACCTAAAGAAAGAAAAATAATTCTATCTGTCAACAGCTGCTCTACTGGTAATTGAGAGAACTAAAGAACTAAATTTCAGACCCTTATCATCATAGATTCCGATACATTACCGAAATTAATCTATGCCAAGCCATGGTAAAATCTTTCTAGATTTTTCTGTAATAAAAATCTCAGAGCTGCTTTTGGAGGAGCGAGGGGGGGGCGCGAAATGTACAGGTGGTATTTTCGTAAAATCTGTCTGAGCGATTTGCTTCTACATTTGCTACACACACACATATACACACAGAAATTTTAATATAATAAAATTTTCCTCGGCGCTTCCTCTAACGATTTTAAAAGCAAAAGATAACATAGTCCCATTATTTTAACTTTTTTTAATATGATAGTCGATTATCAATTATCGATTATCAACAATTAATGTTGACTAGGTACTGATTTCAAAGCAAACGCAAATATAATTCAAGTTCTAGAAATGTCATAAATATTCAAACTGAATTAAGCTTTTAACGAATGTTTCAAGTTTTTAGCGTAAGTGTTTATTTATTATGTTTTATATATGCATATTCACAGTAGGTAAAGTATGTCACAAGGTTATGTTGTGCCTGTTTTTTAATCAGTAATATTTAATTATAGATTAAATAATATGGTAGTATGCCTAATTACGATTATTAGTACAGATGGCGAAAAATGGAACAATCTAAACAATTGTATATTTGCTGGAATAATATCCTACTTGCATTACAAATGCGAAAGTTTCAATGTTTGTTTGTTTCTTCTTTACAGAAAAACTGCTGAACCGATTTTCATGAAATTTGGCACACACATAAATAGTAACTTGAATTACTACATAGTGTAGTTTTATCCCAAAAAAATGTTTCTGTGGACAATTAATGCGGGCAACAGCTAGAACTTATAATTCAGTCTTTAAGTAACCGGCTTCGAAAATGGGAAAATCCGAGTATATAAATAATAATATTTTTTTTCTATGTTATAGGAAGGCAACAAGCAGACGGATTTCCTGATGGTAAGAAATGCTGTCGCCTATAGACACCAAATGTGGAAATGGTGCGTTGTCAACCTGAGGCTAGGATGGTCAGCCTCCAGCGTAAGTAAGTAAACCCTACCCTTCAACCGAAACACGACAATGACGAGCATTGACATTTTGCGGAATAGGTAAGGCAGTGGTGCCTGTATGTCCGGGCCAGCCGTTGCAGGACTCTACTACCTAGTAAATTAATTATGTTAATCAATTTCTCTGTCACCGTCGTTTTCTGAACCGATGTTAAAGATTGCTTTTTTTTCATTTAACGATTGTACTTCTGAGGTGTCCAGTCCGGATCTGATAGTGGGATCCCAGGGAAATCAATTTTTTTTTTTTATTTTTGCTTTTTTTTATTTTCTTAATTTTGGTATACAATTAGACGAATTACTTAATAAAACACAAGTGAGTTTTTTGAGATTTCTACGCTCAAATCATTAATAACGCCATATAGCCACAATTTTATTTAATTTATTTAATTATTTAACCCAACTCACCTGCAATATTTCTTCGATGGACACTTTATTAACGTTGACAAGTCCAAACATTTTGGACCAATGGCGTGGCAACTTCATTGCGCCACTTTTTAAACTTTGCAAATTTCTCAAACGCTTGAAATTATTAGAAGAACCCATCACAATTTGCTATTATCTCCGAAAATCTCAACTACGTTAAAAATACTGTCGAATCATTTAGCGTAAAAGCAAAACCTTTAATAAATTAAAACAATTTTAACCATTTATAATTAACTTATTTTGTATTTATGCCATTCTGAAATATCTATTTGTTATTATAATATAATAACGCTTTATGAGAATTCGTCCAACATTGCGAATAATAAATTTTTGGAAGAAAGCGGGCGTCGCGGATCGCTTCATGATTTCAACTGTTTCAAATATTTCACAATATTCGTCTGCCACAGGAACATTTAGCGTTTTTCCTTAGTCGAACACGTGGAGAAACCTTTCTTTGTTTCTAATAATAGCAAAATGAACGAGTAAATTTATAATCACACGAAAATTGGACCCTTGCTTCTTAGATAAACATAGACCAAGGAAGAGTAAAATTATTATGATATCGTAGTCTGTACTACATGGGGCACACTAAAAGTTTTGCACTTCTAGCTAATCGGATCTATTTGAATTTTGAATGTTATATTTTTATTCTTAGTAATAAAAAAAAACAATTTGCGGGAAATAATTTGACAATTGTTTTTTTTATCACACATCAAAGTTCTACGTAGGGAACGAAAATGGAATTCAGTGGAAAAGATTATAGAGCGATGATTTTTTATAATTTTAAAAGTTCTCTTTCTCCACAAGACAGTGCCGCTCGTCTTCAAACTGCTTTTGGGAGAGAAGCACCTTGTTTGAGCACCGTGAGGCGATGGTTAGGTGGCGCGTGGAATGGTACTCACAGATGCTACTGTGCTGTTTTTAACATTGTCACAGGACACGAAACGTGGATTTATTGTTTTGAACCGGAAAAATAACAGCAATCTTGTGAATGGGTGTTTGAAAATAAGAACAGGCCAACGAAAATGAGACAGGCGAGAAATTTTGGTAAAAAAATGATTTTTCTCAGCTACGAGTCCCATCTGTATAATTCCACTTGAAGATCAAAAGAATGTTAATGCCGAGTGATATTTACCATTTGCTGACCCTATTTGGTGCTAAAAGCCTCATTCTCCTACACCGTGATAATGCTTCTTCACACACGGCCAACAAAACAAAGTCATTTTTAACTTCCGAAAAAGTACATCTCGTCACATATCCTGCGTATAACCCCGACCTAGCACCCTGTGATTTCTGTATTTTCCCCAAAATCAAAGTTTGATAAGAGGTTTTACTTTTATTAACTCCGAAAAGGCAGTGATAGCGTTCAATCAGCACGTAGAAAACGTGCCATCAGATCTGTGGTCCTCCTGTTTTAAAAAATGGTGGTCCTCCTAATGTATCTATTAATAATAGTGGTCGCCCATTGGTCGAAATTAGACAATAATAAATTTTAATATCTTGTTGATAAGAACGCCATCTTCATTTCTCAAGACCAACTACTTTGATTTCAAAATTTTTAGTGCGCCATCTGTGATGTTTTATCGTTATCATCAATATGTTTGTTTGTGCGTGTCAAGTGCATGGTAGCGTGGACAATCTTTTATTTATTGACTTAATGTACTTTATAAGCATTATTATTGAAAAATATTAGCGTTCTGCACTTTTCCCACACATAAACTATAAGTGTGCCAAATTTTATGCTCCTGTGTCCGCGCAATTTTCGTAAAAAGGGATCCAAAGTTTTGGCATCACGTATTAATATATAGATTATTAAGTGTACAAAATATTTTTGTGGTCACTTTAACATATAATCAGGTATCCATTAATATAGCTTAAAAACTAAGTACATTTATGGAAACCTGATAATTTAGGTCGGCGACAAACAAAAAAATGAACAAAGGCCATCGATTTTTTTTTATAATATTGATAGGCAAACAAGCAGACATTTTCTGATGGTAAGAAATTCACGCTACCTAGAGACACCAAATGTGGTAAGCGTTGCCAACCTTAGGCCGGGAGTTAGGCTTCGAACAAAAGTTAGTTTATCGGCTACCTTACCATTCGAACCGGAATACGACAACGGCAAGAGTTGACATTATTTCGACAAGAATATGTGAGGCGGCATCCGGGCAAGTCGCTGCGAAACTCTACCACCTACTTATTCTTAAAGTGAAAGAATTAACCAAATCAAGGTAACAAAATAATATTACATCCGAATCTAAATAAATTGATAAATAAAGACCAAAGTAAGAGAAAGTTAATATTATAATATCACATTGTAATAAAAACCACACTGAATCTTGGAGTACTTTAGTCTCTGATCGTTAATAAGACGTCTAAAATTTCAAAAGAAGCGTATTTTTACGTATTTGGCATCAATTCAAAACTATTGGATATTCATTACAATAGTTTTAGAACTTAAGTAGTAAAGTTATTAACAACATGTTTATTTTAAACTGTTTTTTTTATATTGTTTAATCGCCTCCGTGGTCTAGTGGGCGGACTTGGCATCTGGAGGTCCCGGGTCGGGCAACAAAAAAATGAGAAAATGTGTATTTGCAATTTTCTAATAAAATAAGGTTGCCCGGGATTGGATGTGTGCCCCGTTGGCGATAGGCTTGCCATCTACAACAGTGTGGGACTTAGTACCTTCGGCTAGTCGTGGATGCTTTTACCTCTTCGGGGATGTGGACATGCAGTTACTTTTTTGTGTTAATTATTAATTTAGTTACTGTTTGATAAAATGGTAAAATTAGGTAGGTTATTTTTTTTTAAGTTTTTATCAACTTGTACTTCTTCACCGTCAGCTACATCTAACTCTTCTTTTTAGATTCTTGGATTGAATCCCGTGTGAAGCGAATGTTTCTAAAGTAGAATCCGTAACGTAGTGAGGGATTGAAAGTGCATCAATTTAGCGACAGAATGACAATATGTTTTTTAATACCCTTTTGTAAAAAAATAAACTCGATACTTTTTAAACAATTCCTTTTCACACATGATTTTCACATTTTCTGGTGTTCAATTAAAACTTTTAATCAATTTGCCTATGCATTTTGTTGCTAAATAAAATTATGATAGCGAAAATACGGGGTGAAAATTCGCGCGCTTTCATGTTTTTTTTTAATTAAAAAAAATAATTGCAATCTGCAGGCGTAGGCCATCTACGGCGTAGACTGACCGAAATAATGCCTAAATAAAAATTTGCTTAAAATCTTTTTGGTCAACATAAAATAATTAAAATTTTCCAATTTTGACGTTCTAAAGTTAACTGCTGCTCTGTTACTGCTCTGTTATTAATATTCACACTGAAACATGCCGTATAGTAGGATAGTTACTGAACCATTTAACTAACCCTCTTCTCACGAAGTGATGTTTTTTTAATATTGCTTAGTTTCCTATTAAAATCCCTTCTAATTTCTGACTCATAATAGTAGCCATTACAACGTATGAAAACCTGTGTAAGTTAAGTTAAAGTTAAATTGTAATTTATATTTTTAATCTATTTTTAAATATTGTAACTATTATTTTAGAAAAAAGACAAGCCGCTGAGTTTCTTTCGCCGGATCTTTTCAGTGTGTGGGCGTGTTCTGATCCAGTGGTAGTTTAAAAAAAATTCGACGCGCACAAATACCACGTATGGATGGTTCAAGTGAATATTTTTTTTTCTGATTCTGATTTTGTGTGTATATCTGGCCTTAAATTAGCAAGTTATTTTTTACTTTTCCAAAATTTCAAATGCAGATAAGCCACAAGATCTGACTGACTAAAATAATATGTAAAATAATCGGGAAGTGGTTAACCGAATAGTTCAGCAGCTCTTATGGCCATGTTCAATAATCTGTCTTAGATAAGTGATACGGCTACTTTGGATCAGTTACCAGGCAATCACTTTTATTTTTAAACGACTTCGAAAAAGGTGAAGGTTATATTTTTGACTCCCATATTTTTTATGTATGTTTCTCGAATTCTCCGTCATTTCTGAACCGATTTTTTTTTATTGAAAGAGCGTACTTCTGAGATGTTCCTACTAAGTTCCTACTAAAAGATGTTAAGAATACCTAGGAAAATACTTAATATTTGTGCATGTAGCTGTTCGCTTATTGAACTCAAAGTCGGTTTTTTGATATTTACTGCGACAAACGCAGATCATCCTTTAATCAATTAACAAACAATATCTTAGCAACTAAACTACAGTAATAAATTATCTCTAACTGTAGATATTTTATTCATATTAGTCGTTATTAATAAAGGGTGCTTTGCGGTAGGTCTTTCTTCTTTCTTTCTTTAGGTTTTGGCAATCTCGTTAGTATTTTGCTATTAGTCAAGTAGAAATTTGCATCAAATTTTATATTTGTTTTATAGTCATCAGTCATAAGTCGTCAGTAAGTCATGTCAGGCTCTTGGGTAAAGCGGTGGCCTTTTTACACAAGCTCATGTAATGAGATTTGGCAGCAACGAGAAAATATACGATACGCTACAATAAAATTGTACAAAATGCCACCAAAATTGACTGATTTTACTCAATATTAACACGAAATTCAATAATTATGGCAAACTTCGACCATCTTTTCTCTCGATGGTGCCAAAACCCCTGTGGTAGGTCTGTTTCCATGATCACCTACAACTTTTCATCAGTAATTGGGGCATTCGGTTAGTATTTTTTCTGTGGATTACAAAACAGAAACATTGAAACCATAAACGTATCGTATTTTACTGTAGCTTAATCGACATGAAGGCTTCTGACATACATATGAAATAATTACGCACGGGTATGAACCAACTGCAAAAAATCGGTGGGCGTATTACATACACATAGAGGTTAATTGGATTTGGTGTGGATTTACTATATGTACGAAATTTTGTTTAAATTTTTTGATACGGAATTTCGGAACATGTTTCCGCTTATTTGGTCTTATATTTTTTGGGGGTTTCCAGTGTTGATGTCGGGGGGAAACTCGCAATAGTAAATGCAGTATTTTAATAGGTGTTCTTGACGGAGTTAAACAATATCGTATCATTGATTTGCATCCGTCTCGAGGTTGGTAGATTTATTCCAAATTTTATGATTATAGCAAAATGAAAACAAATTATCTTCCAACATTACCTTTGTGGGAAAGCGTGTTTTCAGTCGCCTAGAACGTATTTAACATTCTATTTCCTAAAATAAACGATTAAAAAATACGTTTAAAACAATATTTAAAATTAATTTTGTATTTGGTGTTTCAAACTAAACAAACCTATTTAAGATCAAAGTGGTCAGACTAGACTATTCTTAATATTTTATTATCTTAGAGCCTACTCTTACACAGGCGTTTAAATTTGATTAATTTTATACTTTACATTCAAGCTAAATATTGGTAATTATTACAAGTATTAGTGATAAATCTGCTTCAAAGAAACTTTTTTAAGTGTATATTTATCTCTGTCTAAAGAAATAATGATAGAAAATTTTAGACAAGTCAGATCAGATAAGTTTTGGCGCCATCAAGAGAAAATATGGTCGTAGTTTTTTCGTAATTATTGAACATCGTGTAAAATGCGAGTAAAATTAGTTAATTTAGGAGGAAATTAATAAAATTTTGTTTAGTTCAATGGCACATGTGAAACATTTATGAAGAAATTAGTGTACCGTGTCCTTTTCTCGTTGCTGCCAAACTCACTAAATGAACTTAAGTAAAGAGGCCAACGCATTACTCAAGACCCTGACATGACTTTGACTTGTGACCTATGCCTTACGACTTAAGACCTGAAATTATTAATGTCTGTTAAGAAGAATTTTTTTATACGGAAGACGTATAAATAAATTTTATAAACGCAGTATGGCCTAAAGGTCTTAGCCGGCCCCAGAAAGGGGCAAATTAACTTAATAAATAATAAAACAAAGGTCGAGTTTCGGCGCCATCGTGAATGAAGATGGTCGTAATTTTTTCACAATTATTGAATTTAGTGTAAATTATGAGTAAAATTAGTTAATTTAGGTGGGAATTAATTTAATTTTGTTCAGTGCATTGCACATATGAAATAATCATGTAGAAATTAGTGTATTGTGAATTACCTCGCTGCCGCCAAATCTCCCAAAGTGAGCTTGTGTAAAGTGACCACTGCTTTGACATACTCAAGAGCATGACGTGACTTTGTAAATAGTGACTAATGACTGTATAAGAATAATTAAAACGGAAGACGTGGCAGCATGGCCTATAAAGGTCTAAACCGGCCCCAGAAACTGGCAAATTAACTTAAAAAAAACAAGGGAGTAACTTAAAAGCCTGTAGAAATGTCATAATATATAAACTGAAATGGAGTTTTGGCGCCACCGAGAGAAAAGATGGTCGAAGTTTTTTCATACCTAATTATTGAATTTCGTGTTGATATTAAGTGAAATTAGTCAATTTTGGTGGCATTTTGTACAATTTCGTTCAGTGAAAGTGCAGAAATGAAATAATCAGGAAAAATTAGCGTATCGTGTATTTCCTCGTTGCCGCAAAACCTCATTATACGAGCTTGGGTAATGAGGCCATCGCTTTACCCAAGAGCCTGACATGACTAACTGACGAGTTATGAGTTATGACTGATGACTAATTATAATTTGTTAAAATTGATGTAAAATTTGAAAAAAAAATAATAATAGGAAGGCAAACAAGCAGAAGGATTTCCTGATGGTAAGAAATTCACGCCGCCTAGAGACACCAAAGGTGGTAATGGTGCTTTGCCAACCTGAGGCCGGGATGTTAGGCCTTTAGCTAAAGTAAGTTTACCGGCAACCTTACCCCCCGAACTGAAACACGTCATGACGTTACGGCGGCAGGAATAGGTAAGGCGGTGGTACCAATCCGGGCGAGTCGCTGCCAAACTCTACCACCTAGTCGGATGTCACGGTGTTAGTGATGGTAAGCCTATGCTCGCCTTTTACGAGCTACCTGGCAAGGAAGGCAGATGGTCTATTCTACAAAGGAGCCCGGACTAACACGGGCAAAATACTAACGTGAAGGCCAATAGGCGGATTTCTAAAAAGCTGTTCGTTGTAATGGAATTCCACAAATTTAAAAACTTGAATTTTAAGTAAAAATTATTTTTATTTAGCTTATTGATTAGGTTACTAGAAGGAAATATTACTTTTTAATTTGAATGTTCGTTACTTTTTATGTAAATTGAATCTCAATGTATACTCTTTTTATGAAGAGTTCCATTACGTCAACAAATAATCTTGGTATTAAAGAAAAAAACTAACCGTTAATATTAATAACAGTATTTATTATTTAAAAGTTTGTTATAATCAGTCTTATAACAAAATGTAACAAATCTGTAAAACAACTTACAAAAATTTAATTTTTAACAATATTACGTTACTTTTTGGTAGTGTAACTTGTTTTAAATGAAAGTTTTTAATTTAAATAACGACTATTAATGATATATTTGGTTCGGAAAAATAAAATAATAGCATCACTTCTATTTTTAGTAGCCTAGACTTGCTTATTTACTTAGAATTAAGAGAAATAAATCAATTTAAATAACACAATTATTGTAGGACAAGTTACGTTAATGGAATGGAACGTGATGTATAGGAACTTTACATTTGATGTCGATTTGTTCCGAAACTGTTTAACAATATTTGTTATTAGTGATATTTACTTATTGTTTATTATCCTACTTACTACTACTACTTCTTGAAGATTAGTCATTAATTAATTAACTGACTATTACAAAAAAAATTACTAACAAAAATTGCACTCATAAGCAACAGAAGTTGAATCTTTACTTAGCATACCTAAAAAAATAAACTAGTCTACTAATAATAAAATATCTTATCAACATTTCACACTTAGGCAACAAAAAAATAATTAGTGATCAGTAGAAATAACTTATGGTTCCAAACAAAATGGATGTAATCAAAAGAAGTATAATCTCCACTACAAAAAGAGCACAACCAGTTCTTGTAAACCATGCATTTAACCATTGTATGAAAAATAAACTGTTGGCAAGTCTTTCAAAAACGTCAATTAAAGGTCTTTGGCGCAAAAACTCCACTGTTAGAAGCACTGTTTTTCAGAGGTTGATCTCCATGTTTCACATGAGGTTGGTAATCATTGCTCGATTAGCGGCCGGGGAAACAATCAAAAGTAAAACAGTGCGAGTAAATCAGGCATAAACTTATTATATGCAAGCACCCAAGTCTCCAAACAACGTTATACGGATGTGAATGGATTAATTAGCAAACCGCGTTTACATTCAGAAATCATAAAAAAATACGGAAACAGAAAAGCCAATATACATCTTTTGAAAAATGGTTTTACCATTTCTTCAAATTGAATCACATTTGGCTTAATAGTTGAAAAAAAAATCAAACATTTCTATTACAATTCGGTGTATTAACAATATAATCTGAAAATTACGAAAAGGGTGTCAGGCAGACAGTCGGTAAGAAAATTGGTTCTGAATTCAAGAAAACAACTGTTGTAAAAGTATCAAGTTCAAAACAAATAAGTATACAAAATATTAGACACTGTATAAGTGTACACCATGCCTTTGAATTCCATTACGTCCTATATACAATACGTAATGTAATGGATGTGACGTAAGTCTGCCGGTCGGGATCAATGCAATATAACTCCTAAATTAATGCGAATTTTAACAATTTAATAGTACACATAACAACTAGAGAAATCGTCCTACAATTAACGACCAAAAATCGAATTCAAACGGTAATATTTATCTTTAAAACCGCAGTTCGTAATGGATTGACAAAAGATGACACGTGACGGTGCGACCACTTCACATGCTTTTCTGACTCGAAGTGTTTGCAAAATAAATGTGGCGTTGGCTTGATGGGCATATGATGTTGTCATTTGTTGAAATAAACCTTAATCTTAGCAGCTTTTTCATTCAAACTTGATATAATACTACGTGACATATTGCGGAATTTCCGCGAGAACGAATTTTAATAACATCAAATAATTGTACTTTTTTTGTTTTTAACTCTAAGCAACTTATAATAAAGTTGAATTGTTTAATTGGACAATATAACTTTAAAAAAGAAAACACGTGCTACAATACTAAAGAGTATGACACAATTACAAATTTTCTCTTTGAATATCTGCGCTAGTGCAGTGATGCTCAGTGCAGGACATGTGATATTCACTGTTTTTATTTTTTAAAATGTATTATACAATATATTTTAAGAATAGCAGTTGAAATAACTATATATTCTTCAATTAGAATATTGTATCGAATTTCTGTTTTTCGTCAAAAAACCTACTATTTTGAACTAATAAGTTATGATAATCAAATTTAAAGTTATAGGACATGCAATTTCCCTGCAAACAGTTTTATGGAAATACGCCCCAATACTTAAAGAAAGAAAGAAAATAATCCCAATTTTGATAAATTGGATGCAGTTTTCTACTTGACTAAAAACCAAAAACCTAAAAAAAACTGAACTGACAGATACATATTATGTCATTTTCTATGATATTAAAAGAGGATAGAGACAATTTAAAATTAGAATTGTGAGTGAGAAACGAAATTACTACCATTATGTATATTTCATGAATAAATAAAATACAGTAAATCTGCTTAAACCCGGCTTCAATTTTATTATTATGCCTTCTTTGCACACAAAATGTATTATTTTACTTGATTTCTATGGGGTTCCATTATCAGATCCTGACTTGATACAATGGGACTACCTCTAAAGAAAGCACTTTAGGCTAAAATAAAATAAAGTCGGTTCATAAATGGCGGAGAAATCAAATACCATACATAAAAATAATTTTAAAGCGACGAACGTAATATAACTTTTATTTATTCATGTCAGTTAATAAATATAATTTTCAATAACGATTTTATCCTTATCGTCCATTTAAAACTCTTATCTCTATTCAAAATTAACTAATAAACAAACTTCAAATACGATTTTCTTCTTTGTTTTTTATTGAACAAACTAATAACGAGACGGATATTCTAACAGTTGATTTTATTATTCTCGTTGTCAGAAGAAATAGATTTTACTGATGCGTGGCCATATTATGGCCAGGAGCTTTGGCCATATGTGCCAATATTGGCTACTGTAGGTACTCTGCAGATTAGGTCATAGCAGTGTTAATATCATCTTATGATAGTATTATAAAAAGAATTAAGCTTAATAAAACTGCAAAAAACCGACTCCATTTTCATTAATAAGTCACAAACATAAGCCATGACTCTCTGGTCATCGTAATAAACTTTTATTATCATCCAATCAGTGGCTTTTAAGTTATACCTAATAATTTAAGCATTATTAAGTGTTACACAATAACCACTAATAGGATCTTGATAAAAGTTAAAGGATAGTAAAGTATCGTCTCGCCCATATCCCCGAAGAGGTAGACAGATGCATAATCAAGGCACCCACGACTAGCTGAAGACACTAAGTCCCACAACGTGATAGGTGGCAAGCCTATCGCCTACCGGACACATATCCAATCCCGGTTAATATTATTTTTAGTTAGACCATAGAGGCGAAGAGAGGAGTTATTTTATTATACCTTGAAATCATAACTTACATACCGAAAAAAAAAACTGTCTGTTATTGGCTGAGTAATCGCGTAAAAACATGCAAAATAAGTATACAGCCAAATTAATAACCTCGTTTTTAGGGCAAGTTAAAAAGAAATTTTACAAGGTGGTACCATCGCCTTACCTATTCCTGCCGCCATAGCGTCATGACGTATTCCTGTTCGGAGGGTAAGGTAGCCGGTAAACTTACTTTTTGCTCGAGGCCTAACATTACAGCCTCAGGTTGGCGACGCACCGTTACTACCTTTGGTGCTTCCAGGCAGCGGTAATTTCTTACCATCAGGAAATCCGTCTGCTTGTTTGCTTTCCAATTTCATAAAATGTGTGAACAATTCATTGTTCATCGTATTTATATTTAAATAATATGTGTAACATTGCGTCTTTTATAGATTGTGAATCCTAAGTTATCTTCAAAAAACGTGACATGGTTTTAGAAGTTATATTCACTACCCAAGATGAAATCTTTTGCTTACAGACAGGATTCCTTCGAATTCTTTCCTAGACTATTTTGATCGCTTTTTCGTACAAATAAACTACATAGGTAGCCAAATCTTTTTCTGTCACATACAAGGTGATTACAATGTGCAATACGTACATACCAAAATGGAAGAAAAGTATAAAAAAAATATTCCACACGTGACAACGTGACATGTTCCAAAATATTCTTTGTGAGATTACAATTTCTCTTTTTTAATAGATTTAATAAACACCCAGACCCGGAAATGCATATATCTAAATGTTCATCACACAAATCCTTGCCCCTTTTGGGAATCGAACCCGAACCTTATGGTTGATCAGTGTAGTTAGGCGTGTACGATTGTCACTCGACCAACAAAGCGCTCAAAGTATGATATAAGTAGACGATGAAGTCACTAAATTTTCTTCTATTTCTCAAGTTGGTTTGGGTCTGTGTGTTTAAGACCATCTGCTTTCTTAGGTGGTAAATAAATATGACTTTCAGTCATTTTTCTATGCGCCAACTGATAAGATAGCCAATAAGTACACAGGCAGATGGCTTTTCTGAAGTTAGAAGACAATAATTGTCAATGGACAATAAATATGTTATAGTCTTATCTACACAGCAACCCGATTCTATATGCGAAAAATGGCTTAAATGACATGAAAGAGAATTTGAGAAACCTTAATGACTTAATATAATAAAGGCAGATTCGAAATTTAAATAATATAATTTAATGTATTTTTATGTAACGCAGTATTTTTATCCAGATTTAGTAGTTTTGCAGAAGAATAATTCATTCAAGTAAATGTAAATCTGGATAAATATATAGGTAGCCAAGGCACCCACGACTAGCCGAAGACACTTAGTTCCACAATATGACTGATGGCAAGCCAACCGGACAACGTCATTTATATTAGAAAATTGAAAATAAACATTTCCAATTTTTTTGTCTGACGAGGGATATCTACCACTAAAAAAGCTATGAACAAAACGATTCGAAATCTCAAGAAGTCATGTCCGAAGCCGGACAGACAGACTATATGTAGAGTAAAATGCATTTTAAAATCGTATCCTTATATTACTTTTTGATAATCTTAAGGCAAAAATAAACGGAAATAATATCTTTCTAACTTATTAATTATACAAAGCCCTGTCCTGTGTTTGAAAACTTTTTTATTCAGTTCTGCCTAAGGGCGCGAGCCCCTTTGCACTGCAAGGCCGTGGGCGCTTGCCCACGTTGTCCACGCCTTTCTCCGACACTGTGGAATGTGGAGGAAGCTTGGGAGATCTGCATAAATCGTGATATTTGGCATTCGATACTCTAGGCCTACCATGTAAGGTATACATAAAAAGAAGTAGGGCTGTTGATAAAATATCGATATATCAAAATATCGATATTATTGTTTAGAAATATCGATATTTATTACTAATATTTTTTTGGCCGATATATCGATAGTTCGATTTTGAAATATAGATATCTTGAATATTGAAATATAGACGATGTTTTATTTCCATCTAGGGAAAGAATGTAAAATTTCTGGCCATTAAACACACGCAAACGTGCTACATAGGTACAACTGACCATAGGAAAAGCATGGTTTTTCTACTCGCTTTGTCAATGGTCACAAGGAAACTAATCTAAATTGGAAATTGTGGACTTTGAGATCTGAGGGAATTATCGGGTTACGTGGAATTATTACATTTTACTATTTTCTATGTTGGTCATGGAACTAATTATAAACCGTTCAAGTAGTGTGATACGAAGCCTCGTTTCAATCTAAATAATTTTGTGGTGTCTAAATTTCGCATATGCATAAATTTCAATTGAAATTTGTGTGAGGGTACACCTGCCAGCTATATTTCAAGGTTATCAAAGGTACTAAAATTTTGGATTAATAGGTAGTTGACAATTCACTCCAGTATTTTTAGAAATGGCTGTTTAATATTTGATTTCTTCTTGCTAATAATCGTAGCACTCAAACAATTAACTCATAAAATTACGAGTATTTTCAAAAACTCTTACTAAGAAATATGGTACGCATAATTATTTTGAAACTGAATTATAAACTTTGTAAATTATTTCTGAGCTGACTAATGGCTATTTTTTTTTAAATAAAGCCGAAAACATAAAATTGAAAAAATATCGATATATCGAAATATCGATATTTCATTTTGATATATTAAACACCGATATTGATATATTTAAAAATATCGATATATCGAAAATTCGATATTTAAAAAAAATATCAACAGTCCTAAAAAGAAGAAGTAAAGTGTTTTCACCCCCATATACCCTAAGAGGTAGGCAGAGGTACAACCAGGGCACTCATGGCTAGCCGGAGACTCTAAGTCCCACAACGTGATAGGTGGCTAGCCTATCGCCAATGGGGCACACAGCTCCAATTCTGGGCAACGTTATTTTTATTAGAAAATTAAAATTTAACATTTTCTGTTTTTTTTTGTTGCCCAACCCATACTTGTATGTAAATATAGGCTTAAGAGATAGGAAGGCAAACAGGTTGAAGTATATTCCTAAGTACAGGAAAAACAAAACGCAAATAGACAACAATGTTGGTAAATGTACGTTGCCAACCTGAGACATCGTGAGTAAGTTTATTGCTACCCTACCCCTTCTACGAAAACATGTATATAGTGAGCACTGACGTTATGGTGGCGAAATAGGTAAGTTGGTGGTACCCATCCGGATGAATTGTCATCACTTCACAATTCTATAATTAACCTATCACCATTAAGTTAGAGTAGTTTAAGTTTTAGCCCTGTTACAAGCAAAACCTAAACCTATCTATCAATACATAGTATAAAACAAAGTCGCATCCTCTGTCCCTATGTTCCTTTGTATACTTAAATCTTTGAAACAACGCAACGAACTTTGATGCGGATTTTTTTAATAGATGAAATGATTGAAGAGGAAGGTTTATGTGTATATTTAATACTTGTGCAAAGCCGGGGCGAGCCGCTAGTAAAATAATAAATTATAAGAGTAGGCTATTTATAAAATAATAAATTATAAGTGTTACGTAAAACCGTACAAGTATTTCTCAATTAAAAAATATGAATATTTGAAAGTTTTACCAAGCGCCAAAGATGGAAAATATCAAATATATCACCATTAAATATATAACAAGAGAAAGAACAGGAAAACATAATCCCAACATCAAACAACAAAATCAACAAGAGCATTTATAATGAATGAATAACATGTAAAATAACATTTTTATCAAGGAATATGTACCTTTTTTCTCTAATTCACAGAACGGGCTATATTTTTAAATCCGTCATAATAAATTGACCATAATAAATACTACTAAAATTTTAAATGCGAAATTTGTATGTTTGTTTGTTACTCCTTTGCGCAAACACTGCTCAACCAATTTTCATGAAATTTGGCAAACACATAGAGGGTGACTAGGATTAATACATGGGATAGTTTTTATCCCAAAAAATAATCTTGTGGGACTATTAAAAACGCGGGCAACAGCTAGTACTTAATACACATTTCTTCACGAAGAAAGCAGTCTCACGACCGAATTCAGAGACGTCAATCATCTTTTCATCGGTCACTAAATCTACATTTTCTACATAAAACTGTGACATAATGACAGATTGAATGTTAATTGACGTCTCTGAAAGCAGCCGTAAGTCCCAGTTTTGTGTTTAATTTTTCTCTGAACGCGGCTATGACTATGTCATAGACTAGTTAACATGTTTGTTCGTGTTCTTTTGTAAAATAGACCACCTGCTTCCTGCCAGACAGCTCGTAAAAAGCGAGCATAGGCTTACCGTCACTAGCAAAGTGACATCTGACTAGGTGGTAGAGTTTTACCACCGCCGTAGCTATTCCTGTCGCCATAACGTCAGTGCCTGCCGTATACGTGTTCCGGTTCGGTGGATGAGGTAGGCGATAAACCTAATTTTCCTTGAGGCCTTTATCCCCGCTTCATGTTGGCAATGCACCATTACCACCTTTGGTGGCCTTAGGCGTCGTGAATTTCTTACCACCAGGAAATCTGTCCGCTTGTTTGTCTCACGATATCATAAAAAAATCAGTTCGAAACATTTGTTTTCAAGCCCAGGGTCTATCATATCTACTATCCTATTAATGTTATAAATGCGAATGTTTTCTTTTTGTTTGTAACTCTTTCAAGCAAAAACTGCTCAACCGATTTTCATGAAATTTAGTACACACATAGAGGGTAACTTGGATTAATATTTAGATAGTTTTTATCCCGAAACAATGCTCTTGTGGGATTATCCGAGGAGCACCACAGGCAACAGCTAGTTATTTTAATAAATTTAAAACAACTTACCTGCAATATTTCTTCGATGGACACTTTATTAACGTTGACAAGTCCAAACATTTTGGACCAATGGCGTGGCAACTTCACTGCGCCACTTTTTAAACTTTGCAAATTTCTCAAACGCTTGAAATTAGTAGAAGAACCCATCACAACTATTTATCTCCGCAAATCGCACTGATAATGTAAAAACCTTATCGAAATATATCTTATAAATCAAAAACTTTAATTAAACTTATTAACAATTATCACTTATAATAAACTTAATTTGTATTTATGCCATTTTGGGAACTATATTTACTATTATAAAATTATTTTTGAGCATTTGTCCAACATTGCGAATAGCAAATAGAGAGAAAGCGAGTATCGCGGATCGCTTCATGATTTCAACTGTGGCTCATTCGTCTCCCGCAGGAGCATTCTGTGTAGACTTGTGGCTTTGCTGTCAAACAGAGAAAAACCTCCGTTTTCTAATATCAACGTACAAAGGACAAAGGATTAATTTAATGAACAAACGAAAGTAAGACTTTCTTTGTGTCTGTTTTTGCATGTGTGATTCAATTACACTGTGCCTAAATTACCTAGGCACGTGTTTTTTGGGAATAATAAAAACTAGATAAAAGAAAATTAAAATAATTCTTGGAAAAATAACTTAATAATTGTTTTATAAACTTTTGTTATTTTTATATAGTTCGAAATGTAATGCAACTAAAACTGTCGGAAAAAAATAAAAGAAAAATAATATTTTATTTTAAATTAAAAGCTCTTAAACTAGTTTAAATAAAGTACATAGCTTAAAGTGGTTTTGAGAACATGCCATAAAACATGCTAGACTAAGATCCCTGGGCTACGTATGTACTTTTTTTTATTTATTTTTAATAGCTGGTTATTCTATTTATTTTGTAACAAAGAAAACAAAGTCTGGGGGCCCTCGGATCTTGCTCCGTACGTGAAAATAATCATTTTTAACCACGACGCAAAAAGTTGGGTGTTATAAGTTTGACGTGTCTATCTGTCTGTGGCATCATAACTTCCGAACGGATGCGGTGAATTTAATTTGGTTTTTTTTTAATAAAGGTAACTTATGTACGAGTATTTGCAGACATGTTTGATGAAAATCGGTTGGGCCGTTTATAAGTAGTAGGGGGTGAAAGTAGGGAGATTAACCGAATTTTTACTTTTTAAAGGGAAATTAAGTTGTTATGTTGGGGTTTTGAAATTTTAATTTATTTTTTTGGAATGTTAATGTTTATCTTCGGAGATTCCACATAGCATTGATAATTGATTTGATTATTTCTTTCAATTTAAGGAAATTTATTCTTCGTTCATTGATCGTTTGGGTTTCAAAATTTTGTAGGCTTCCATTACAATAGTTTTAGAATATAATTATTAAGGTAGTTAAAATATTAGATAAAGCTTTGTGAAGATTTTTTTAATAATAATTTGTATTTCAATTTTTTACTAGAATCGAGTTTTTTTGTCGGTTTTCAATTCACATTTTTTACACTTATTTTTTTTCTACACTTTAAGAGGAAAATGCATAAAAAGCACACACACTTGGCATTAAAATTTATTACATTTCCATAATCCTGGAATCGGATCTTTTCCCCGATGGATAGGTAAGGGAGAAATTTTGAGATGTTCCTATCTGTTAAAACTAAATATGAAAATAGGTCTTGGTAAAAATGTCGTGCGTGGTATTATTTAAAAAAAAATTAAGCATCGAGTTAAGAATGCAATCAGTTTTTTTAGTAAAAAAATTCCATAATTTGGTATTAATTTTTATGTTTTTTTTCAGTAGGTATATAATTCGGCTAATAACTAGCTGTCACGACGAACTTGGTTCCACCCGTTCAGTTTATATGGAAAGCAATCAAAATGTTGCTTTTTCTAGTTTCTTTGTAATTTCTCCCATTTTCCTATCTTTTGAACCTTCAAGTCCAGAAAAGGTTAACCTGCCTACCTACGTCTAAACCAAAATCAATCGAATTGTCCAGTACAGGAGTTTATGCGCTTACATTTCACTTTGGATAACATTATAGTAAGTTATGTATTTATCGAAATGTTTCCTAAAACTTCTAGTTTTTCCATAGACGCTAAAGAATATGACATAAGACACAGATAAACTAACACATGGTAGTGGAAATATCACAGACAAAATAGTTTCAACGTAAAAGGTTGACATCCAAAAGCTTTTATTCTTATAAAACCAGAACGTGACCCATTCGACTAACAGCCTAACACTTAAAGCTAACGGAGAATAAACTTTTACTTTTATAATTTATTCATGAAAACCTAATCCTATGTACTTGCTTGTAGAAACTTGCTGAATTCGTTATATCTTTTTTATAACTCTGTTATGCTATTTACACATAGGTAGTATAATAATAAAAAAAAATTAAAGCTTCCGAAGTAAACTATAAATCCGAATCGAAATCTTTCCATCCGTTCAAAAGTTATGATGTAACAAACACAAACACACACACACACACACACATACGCACACGCACACGCATACGCACACACACACACACACACACGCGCGCGCGCGCGCGCGCACACACACACACAGACGCGCCAAACATACAACACCTCTCGTTTAACAAGTGAATTTGATTTTAAAACTATGTCATCTTTGTACATAAAAACAAATATATATAAACATGAGAATATACAACCTCCTCCA
>NJDC01002116.1:211495-223770 GCA_002245475.1 Calephelis virginiensis | reverse complement strand
ACCCAAATTTTCTTTTTGTTGCCCGACCCGAAATTCGAACCCGGGACCTCATGCAGTCAAATCCAACACCTGAACCGCTAGACCACAGAAGCAATTATAATAACAATTATTACAATAATAACAATAATTTAATTTTATTTTCACTTTAATTACAGATTTATTGCAAATGCAAACTTAGTTTAAGAATACAATTTCTTAAATTCATAGAGCGAAAAAGATTTTGAAGAGATAACTTCTTGTGGGAGACTAAACTCCTTCATTACGTAACGCGTTAAGTTACTGGCGGGATTATTTTAAGTTATTATTTCTGCAGGGCGTCCCGAGAAACACATCCTTTTTTCATAGAGTAGTAAATCTATGTAATTCCTAACTCCTAAAAAGTTTGTTTTGCAAGTTTGATAAAAGTTTTTTTCTGTTATGTTACTGGCTAGTAGTAAGTTTAGAAAAAAAGGATTAAATTTAGTCTCTCTTTTAAATTGTTGTAATAAATATAAATTGGTACATTGTTTAAATATTAAATTAAATATTAAGTACTTATAAATAAATAATAGTTCAGCTGTTGGACTTGACTGCATGAGGCCCTAGATTCGAATTCCGGGCCGGGAAACAAAAAGAAAATTGGGTTTATCTAATTTTCTAATAAAAAAAAATATTGCTCGAGATTGGAAATGTGCCCGGTTGGCGAAAGGCTTGCCACCTATCACATTGTGAGACTTAGTGTCTTCGGCTAGTCGTGGGTGCCCTGGTTGTGCCTCTGCCTACCCTTTCAGGAATATGAGCGTGAAGACGCTGCTGCTGTATTTATAAATAATTTAATCATTTAAATGTTACTAAAATATTTGCACACCAAAATGTGATTGAATATGTTGTATAATTAAATATTTCTTTAACATCTTAAAACGCGTGTTTCGCAAATAAATAATTTTTATATTAGTATTTTTATTTAGCATCGCTACTACCGACACTAATTAGCGAACTGTAGTAGATTTTTTTAATTGGCTTTGCTTTTTTTGTTCATTAACTTATACTGATATTATTTTACTCGTATTATATAAAAGATCTCCGCGATGAATCGCTGCCAATACGTCAGTGCTAACTATTGTCATAATATGGCAACGCATCAGGCCCGGCGCTGTGAATGTCTGTGGACGTGATTGTCCATGGCAACCCACTTTCTTTTTCGCCTCCTCTTCTTTAAAAAAAATCTGTTTAGAGATTAAAATAAACTTACATCACAGCCACAAGTTGGCAATTTATCACTTCTCTCTTTTTTTGTCTAGAAATGGCTTGAATTTATTGCCATCTCTCTTCTGCACGTCTGCACCACGGGATATGCTCTAGTAGATATTTATTTTAATAGTGTAAAAATGTTAAACAATAGTAGTAGAGCATCATTCCCTTCAGCCGCATTATACCAGTAGGGTCTACGCATGGTGCACGGTTCATGAAACACCCCCATGGTTCAGTGCGTACATGCGGGTTCGATGCCCGTGTCACACGACACCGGCTGGGGTTTTACCGACCAAAACTGTAAACACCTCTTAAAATAAGTAGGTATATTTTTCTCTCATCTTCATAAGACACGCTTGGTTTCGATGGTTAAATTAGTAATTAACTATCAATTTTAAAGAAAGAAAAAATTTCGCCCCAGACAGGATTTGAACCTGTAACCTTTCGTCTCAAGCCGACGAATGCTCTAACCAATTGAGCTACTGAGGATTCAAGTCCCGTGGCGAAATTTTTGATTCCTTTCTAACCCGTTAACGCGGGTAGTTATGTCCTATAGATACACAATTCTGAGTACCCACTAAATGAGTTCATCATTACAGATGAAATTCACATTTTAGAATGGCCATAACTTTCGTTTCTCGCAACGTATTTTTATTTTAGCACTTGCCCTGTGCTTGGGATAAATTTCTATAAATTTATCCCAAGCACATGGCAAGTGCTAAAATAAAAATACGTAGTAATTAACTAAATAAAAATATTAAAAATATATTTAGTAATAGTTACGTGTTATGTAATAAACATTTAACATAACAGTAATTTATTAATCATTGTCCGTTGCTTTAGCCACGTGTTTAATTACGTCTCTAGCAAGAACCTGTAGATATCAGAAATCTTGAGAACTTGAGATATCAGAACAAAAATAGCCTATTCGATTCCAGTTTATAAAAATCGGTTTAGCAATTCTGTTACTTTACGTTGGGTGAAACAGTAAAAACAAACATGTACACTTTTACATTTATAGTAAACGTATCAAACACAAAAGCAAAATTTTTAAGTATTTTAAGGCAAATAAGGAGACAGATTTCTTGATGGTAAGTACTACTAACTACTTAAAGACATCATAAGAGGTAATTGTGCGTTGACAACATGAAACCGGGTTGTAGGCCTCGCGCTACAGTAACTTTACTAGCTACCCACCCTCCAAACCGAAATACATCAACGACAAACACTGACGTTATCATACCAATCCGAGCGATCCACTGCGAAACTTTACCACCTAGTACGAGGTCACGGTGTTAGTAACAGTAAGCTCATGCTTGACTTTTACGATATTTCATCATGTTTAATATTTAAAATGACAGTTATGTTGCTAAACTAAATTTGCAAATTGTTTCGCTACTTATTTAAAACTTAACAGATAGTTCATTGAATTTTCTTTGTTTTCCTGTTGATTTCTTTAGGTCACAAGATAACGAAAATTCAGTCGTATTTCCTCAAAATCGTCATCAGTGCTACTGGTGCGTCGCTATTTTCGGGTAGGGATCTTAGGGCTCTACTGCGGCAGTAATAGGTAAGACAGAGGTACCAATTTAGGCCAGCTCTTGTACAGCGCTCTGACACTCAATTGTAACTTACAGGACGATGGAGAATGATGATAATAATTTATTAATTATAGTATGTGGTTATATAATACTGAATTATCTCATCTATATGTAAGGTGTTGTGTAAGTATTTCAGTGTGAAGTAATATCAATCACATTCAAACTTATGTATTTTATTCTTTGTTTTTGTATATTTGGTACCTACATATACATATTGAGAATGCATATAGCATTAAGTTGGCCTTTTATTCTAATTTTTTTTGTGTACAATAAAGTTTAAACAAAACAAAATAAATAGTCTAGCATTTGGACTACTTGTTCGTTTTACTAGCGGGCGATTAAATTATTGACGATCTTCTCAATGACTATACACAAGCAATATTTCAGCATGAACTATCGACTCTTTGTATCCAGAAAACTAAACATCAAAAAACTAGCATTTATAACAATAATAACAGACTAAGAACTATATTGGTAAAATGTAAGTAGTAGGAATTATATCAGGTTCAACCTTATTTATGATTTTTTTTTGTTTAAACTAGGGTAGGAGCAGGTGGCTCTCCTTGCGATAAAACACATTTAAGTCACCTTTAAACACTATAGATGTCACTTTCGTTAGTGAGAGCTATGCTATGAATAGTAGGGTTACTCTCGAAGCTCGATTCATGCATTATTGGAAATTGGAATCGAATATATCATCTTAGGTACTTTTGAACACAATACTGGCGAATTATTACAATTTAGTTAATAGTAAATAGTAAATTATTTTATAATTTTCGTTGAATTTATTTGTAACTAAATGTTAATAATCCTCTAATTCTGTGTTCACAAGTACCTAAAGTGACATATACGATTTCAAATTCCAATTCGCATGATATCGAAATTCAATAGTAACCCTACTGATCTTAGAACCCGTTTTTAATTATACGGGATAATCTAGCATAGATCACGACAATGACAAGCACTGCCACTACTGGCGACAAGTGTAGATAAGACGGTGGTATTAATGCCGGTGATCTGCTACAAAATACTCAACCACCTAGCTAATAAAATTCTAATGATATCTGAGGCACTCTAATATTATGTTTGTAAGCTACACATTTAGTGCAGCCACGTGGATCTAGAGAAGTTTTTATTAATGCAATAGTACTAATAACAATATTTGCTATTACATTTTAACAGGCATTAATATAATTAATGATAATAAAATAATTACATATTTATATCACTAAACATAAATTAATTGCTAAATTAAACAGTAATATAACTAACAAAGACTAAAGAACTGTAAGGTATAAACGACACTAAAAGCTGTATTACAGGGTAATAATAAAGAAGATAATGTCAACTTACACCTTGAAGTACTTTAGTCTCTTTTTATTAATAAGACAAGTAGAGTTTAGTTACCTACTATAACCTGGCAATTAAAATATCGTATTCATAATTTTAATAATTAAACACAGTAAAAAAACTCACTCAAACCATTTTATTAGGTACCACATCGTGATTTGATAATAATTCCTTTTTTCAAAAGATAGCAAATGGTCTCACATAAATTTTATAAACGTCCTACTTGTAGGTTCGTGATAAAATTAATATGGAACCACCACGGAATTATGACCTTTCTTTCATCGTTTCATCAAAATCGTTTAGCTGTCGACGGAGCCATCACGTAACAAACATACAAAAAAGTTAAAACATGAAGTCTAATTTAAAACTTCCTTTTTTCAGTTAAAAAATATCCTGAAACCACAAATTGTAAATTAGCCCCGACAAACCCTATCACTAAAAGTTGTTCATCAAAATTTATTTAATCACCTTCAAAGTATGCTCTTTCAGAGACGATACACTTATATCACCGAATAATCAAACCATCAAAACATTTTCGAACGCTTTTTCCGGAATTGAGTTCAGTTATCGCTGCGAATTCAGATCTTCTACCAATACAAATGGGTGCCAGTTGGCTGGATCTGGTGGTGGTTGCTCGATGCTATTTGTTGTGTGTTTCTTAAAAAAGTAGTACACAATGATGGCCTTCTGCGAAGGCGCATTATTGTGGTGCGAAATCCAAAAATTTTCTTTCCACAAATCTGGTTTTCTTCGTCGAACTAGCTTTCTGAAATGCCACATAGCGCTCTAATAATATATCTTGTTTACCGTTTGGCAGTATGAATTTCGCAAGAATTCCTAATGCACAGTAAGTCAAAGAAAACACTCAACTTGACTTTGACCAAAGAGTATAATAAAATACCTATACTTTGACTTTTGAACGAGTTTTGCGTGTTTTATATAAATATGATATAACCAAAGTCTACATTACTCTGGATATAACTAAAAATTGCACTGTATTTAATATAAATATCCATTCGGATGTTAATCAAACTCCGTGCCGAAATGGAACAATTGTACCAATATAACAACTAAAACAAACAAAAATTTAAATTTAGAACCATTTTGCAAATAATCTATTCCCGATACTTTTTGACTGAACATAATATATTTCTAAAAATCTCATCTCACGATGTATTTTCGAGATAAAATCCACAGCAACTGAACTGATTGTGATCAAGTTTTGTAACTGTAATTTGGTTCAATTTAACGAACTGGCTAATTTTATCCACATATTATTATCTTGACAAAGCTGAGACTGGGATGTGAAGAATCTTGGATAATCAATTTTACCGGTAACCTTCCCTCCACACCAAGACACGACGAAGACGGCAGGACGAAGTAAGGCGGTAGTAGTACGCAGGTCATACTATAAGTTTAGCATAACTTAAAAAACCAACATGTTATGACCAAAACATTTATTTATTTATTTAACACTTTATTGCACACAAAAACTGAAATACACAAAATACACGAGAAGTTAAAAATGCACAAAAGGCGAGCTTATCTCTAACTAAAGAAATTTCTTCCAGCCAACCCAAAAAAAATTAAGCTGTGAAAATGAAATAGAAGACATCGTGTACAAAACAATTAACTATAGCTATACTTAGAACAAATAAATAAAAATATACTAATAAAGAGTGTAAAAAAACAGGTACAATTATAATTATTAAAATATCTTAGTAGAATAATATATGAGTATGTTATTGTGTCAACGATAAGTAATGTTCCTTCAATCTTTTCTTAAAAGTAGGTAAAGAAGGGCTGTCACGAATCACGGTAGGAAGGGAATTCCACAATTTGATTGATTGGAAAGTAAAAGATTTAGAATAACAACTAGAGTGCGAAGCGGGAAAACGAAGTACAGAGCTACGGTTGGAGCGACATGGGGAATCAGTAGACACAACACTAGGTTTATTGCTTTGCAAAATAATCTCCTTTACATTATAAAAATTTTTTCATGCGATCGAACCATTTTTAAAACACCACCACCCCTCACAGATCTGAAGGCATGTTTTCTACGTGCTGATTGAACGCTATCACTGCCTCTTCGGAGTTGGTAAAAGTAAAACCTCTCATCAAATCTTTGATTTTGGGGAACAAAATCACAGGGTGCTAGGTCGGGGCTATGCGCATGATGAGTCACGAGATGTACTTTTTCGGAAGCTAACAATGAGTTTGTTTTGTTGGCCATGTGTGAAGAAGCATTATCATGGTGTAGGAGAATGCAGATTTTGGGTCGTTTTCGCAAACTTTTTCTAACACCCTGTGTAAACAAATGGTAGAATATCACTCGGCATTAACACTCTTTTGATCTTCAAGTGGAATTGTACAGATGAAACCCGTAGCTGAGAAAAAAACGCGGTCATTTTTTTACAAAAGTTTCTCGCCTGTCTCATTTTTTTGGCCTTTTCTCATTTTCAAACACCCATTCACAATATTGTTGATTCTTTTCGGGTTTAAAGCAATACATCCACGTTTCGTCTCCCGTGACAATGTCGTAAACAACATTAGAATGTAGTGCAAAACTTTAAGTGTGCCCCATGTATTCCAAATGAAACGACGCAAGACTCTCCCAAGTTTTAGTCGTTTTAGCGACAATCAAAGTAACGCTCACCTGTTTCGAGTTGCTTTAGTTTCAAAGCAGATGCTTCTTATTCTTTTACAAAAACCTGTCAAGAGAGACTTAAACCCGTTATAATTTTATGGTTGTGAACAAAAATTCCGTATTGGTTTTGGTAACCAGCGTATGTATCATCCTCGAAAAACCATACATTAAATTACCAACAAGGCCTCTGATGATAGAGCGCTTACCTAAGCGCTATAATAACGGTGTTCCGAACTGTAGAGTGCCTATCTAAAGTATAAGTTTGCCGGCAGGCTTGTGAATTTAGCATAAAACCATGGTAACAAGACAGCGGTGCACCTGTTACGTCTATAGTGACTTTCTCTCTCTCTCTCAAGCATGAGAGTAGGATAAATGAGAGCGGTCGAAATGAGAGCGCTACGGAAAATCTGTGGTGTTACACTCGCTGATCGCATTCGTAACAGTGAAATCCGAGAAAGAGTGGGATTGAAAGAAAGTGCTAGTGTTAAAATGGGAAAGTGCATGCTCTGCTGGTTCGGACATGTAGAAAAATGACAGATGAAAGATTGACAAATCAGTTAAACAATGCGATTGTGGATGAATGTAATTAACTGGGGAGACCTAGGTTGATATTACACGACCAAATCGCTCAGGTGTTATCCGAAGGTGGTGTTAAGAGTCTCTGAAAGTGGCGTGTTTGTATCTTCTTGAGGCAGCTCTGTCAGGATCGTGAGGTTTTTGACTCGATACTCTCTGCCCACCTTGTAAGCGACTTGGAGTAAAGATATGCATGAATGTATGTATGTAACCAGTAGTCTCTTTCAGAAAAGCAGTTTACTTGTCTTATAGAAACGACGTCATGGTAATTTTTTTGTATTATTACAGGTATGCTCAATAATTATGAGATCTATCTGTCGCAACACCGCCATCCCTTGCCCCTGCGGCCTTTTTGATGTAACGATCATGTACAGCGCTTATGATGTCTTGATACTTAGGGTAAAAAAAAATGCTTGCTAAGGAATTTCTATTAATCATTTTATAGTTAATAGTAGTAGTATTTAAAATATATTATATGCTTACAAAATTAAAATAAAATATGTTTTAATTAATTTTGTTATTGATATCAAAACGCTCCTCCTACGAAGCGGCCAACCGCGAGGCTCGAGTTCGTTTCGCGACGCCGGAAGGCACTTGTTTGGTTAACATCGGTGTCTGTATTTTCGGGCTAAAGTGTATTATTTAAATATATTCCGATATGTATTTAAGTATTTCAATGTATTGCTATCGTTGACTAACATCTATCTATAATACAAGCATTTGCTTACTTTAAGATTTCGGCAAATTTGTGTAATTCTCTAGATATTTATTAATTTCACATATGATATTATAGCAAAAAAAAAGTGATTGCCTTTCATTGTCATTGTAAAACTATTATTTAATGTTAATAAGTAGAAATTACTTATTCCTACTGCCATAATGACAGTCTCCTGTTCTGCTCCGGAAAGTGGGTTACCAGTTGATTTGCACAATAGGCCTAACATCAAAGCCACAGGATAGCTGCGCACCTGTAACGTCTATGGTGTCTATAAACCCGATTATCCGTAACCATTGGAAAAGAATTGCGCCTATTTGCTATCTTATCACATAAAAAGTACATAAATAGTTTTTTTTATCTTTTATGAATAAAACAGTTTTACAGATAATTTCTCTGTATAGATATTATCAAAGACAATATTTCCTAATATCTTTATTATTTACTAATTATTTAGAAAAATTATTAATTTTTATGACTTCATTCTATTCTATTTATAACCCAGAACCTCCTTTCTAAGCCACAACTTTCTTGCCTGTAAAATCCCTTTCACATACACTAAATAATTATATTTATGATTAGAGTTTATTTTTTAACATTTATTTTTTTTCAAATTGTAACGTTAAGTATTCTTTGTAACATTTTTTAATATCACTTACAGTTCAATGATACATTGATAACACGATCACGATAGCTTGTACTGTGTATAATTAGTATGTATTAATATTGACATGTATTCATATTGGTAATTGTTTTGTGAAATTAAATTACGACGTTCAAGATGCAATAATTAGAGAAACCGGTAGGCCAGTGTAATAACCACACTTGTAGTAAAGTAGTTTTTCTATAATCATTACGATAATTTATTCGCGTGAAAACCGCTCTATATACAATGCAAGCATTCATGTTTACTCTAATTGAATTAACGTTATTAATGTTGACTCGAAAGAACGTCACTGTTAACATTTGACCACCTAGTTGGTCTCCAACCCCGGAGAGGACCTCACCAAGGCTTAGGTCGATTTCTGACGGCAGCAGGAATTTGTTTGATGAACATTTAGATGTGTGTACTAGTGCTTGGTGTATTTATTAAATTTATTTCAGTATTATTAGTAACAATTTCTTTGTACTAGCTGTTATTTACACATATAACATAAGCACATAATTATTCTCTTATTTTGGGATCTTCCATTTGGGTTTAGATTTGGGATTTACATCCGCCTTTTATAGCATCGTCTCTAGAAGTTTACGTATTTGATTATCTTAATCTTACCTTACTTATCATGAATATCTTAAGTTGGCTTCTCATCCCCCCATGCAAGGTTGCACCGTTTGTAGGGTCCTGTCTGCGTTAGTATTTTGCGCTGAAGTAAACTATATGTAAGTTTTAGTTAGCATCTTGTATGGTAGTAATTTAATATAAATAAATTAACAATCCTAGTAATAATCCTTTAAACTCGAATAAAACAACAGTATCACTGAATTTATGACTCATAAATAGGAAAGCTAAGGATAACATTCCTAACGAATCGTTATATATGGCTGTTCATAAAATCACGTGAGATTTTTTTTTGCATTTTTAACCCCCCTTCCCCCTTGGAGAGGTTAAAGGCTACTCCCATCTCCCATCCAAAATAAAGTCTATTTTTAAATGGAGAAGACTGTAGATGTATATTAAAAAAGTAGGAGTCATAAAGCATACTCCTAAATTTTTTATGTCTGTAACTTAACCGTTTTCTGCTTCATTTCTAAACCGATTTTATTCTTCAAAAAGTGGAGGGTATAAATTCGACTCTACGTTTGTTAAGCGATTATTATGCCAATAATAAACCGAATAGGATGGGTTTTTGTTTTGGATAGTTATGTCATGATTCCGACATGGTTCCACAAAAATGTTATCTACATCTCACTCTTGGTTTTCAGCTATAATTGATTTATAGGTACTACATATTTATATCTACTTATAATAAAACTGTAGACGAGTGAATTAGCTACACTGAAGATACACATTTACAAAAATAAAAATGACATCAAAACTAAAAAGTAAAAAATAATGAAGATTTAAGAATGATTATATAGCACCTATTACTTATAATTGTTACTTATTTTTTTATACAAGAGGAGGCAAACAAGCAAGTGGGTCACCTAATGGAAATTGATCTCCTCCGCCCATGGACATCCGCAACACCAGGAGTATCACAGATGCGTTGCCGACCTTTAAGAATCAGAATCAGGATCAGAAAAATCTTTATTCACTTGAACCATTAACTACCACCGGATCGGAACGCGGCCACACACTGAAATGAGATAAGGAATGAGTAAGCTCTTTTCTTGAAGGTCCCTAACCTATAATTGTGAGGGAATACCGCCTTCGGTAACTCATTCCATAAAGGTGCTGTGCGAGGTAAGAAATGTTTTCGGAATCGCACAGTTGTAGATCGCCATGCATCAAGATGATGGGCATGACAATTCGATTTGCTCTACGTTGAATGTGGTCGAACGGAAGGAGCTGGTACTGTAGAGCTCCTGCCCAGAGTTGAGAACATATACTGCCTATATATTGCGCTTAAATTATTTAGGTTGAGTTTGATTGTCTTAAAAAATAGCAAATGAAAATCAGTATCAGTCAGAATCTATCCCGGAAGAGGTCAGCAAGGACTAGCAGAAGACACTAAATAAATACCAAAACGTGAGAGGTGGCAAACCAAAGCAGGGCAAAAAACGTTGTTTTTTTATCAGAAAATTTCTTTTTTGATACTTAGCTGACACGGAAATCAAATTCAGATCCTCATTAAGCACGTCCAACGCCGGAACACTAGACCACAGAGGCGATAACAAAGGAAATTAATAAAAAGAGAAATGACAAACATTGAAAAAGGAAATAAAAATGATTGTACTAGAATATTCGAGTGACTTATTAGCAAAGACAATATAATTTATCTAATCTCTGATATTAGTAAAAAGTTTTCAATAAGTTAAGTAGTGGATATTTGCAGCTCAGAAATAGCAAGCTTGCAATGAAAAAATAAATACACATGATATCTCTCTACAACTCCACTTCCCCTTTCCCCTTCCCCTTTAAAGCCTTATGGATTAATGAACGACCGCTAAGTGATATTGCACTAATGAAATTATTATGTAACTACAACCTTAATCCTCCAGTCTCTTTCTCTCTTTTTCTCTATCTGAGCGTATCGTAACATTTCTAAGCCAAAAAATAAATACACAAACATCAAGATTGTTTATTCCACATCTAAATCACGACGAATAAATTGTTGTGGGAACGATAAAGGCAGTGACCTTGGTGCATTGGTAAACATTCGTGGGACTGTGGGATACAGTTTGGAAACCGCTGGAGTTTCTCAATTAAGGATAAGATGTTAGATAGTAGTATAGATGGCGATATTACCGTTATTGTTGATCTTGACTGACGTATTCATTAAATAATTATATCTAATAAGTGAGTATCGTTAGGACATTACCGTTTGGTAATATAATATAGGGTATATATAAAGGAGCATTTTGTAATATAATAATATACAGGATGTCCGGTAACAATCAGTGAATTAAATTAGTTATTGCCAACTTCGTACGCGTTTTAAAGATATAATCGCCTCTGTGGTCTAGCGGTCCGGGTGTTGGACTTGACTGCATGAGGTCCCGGGTTCGAATCCCGGGTCGGCCAACAAAAAGAAAATTGGATTTTTCCAATTTTCTAATAAAAAAAATGTTGGTCGGGATTGGAATTGTGCCCGGTTGGCGATAGGCTTGCCACCTATCACATTGTGGGACTTAGTATCTTCGGCTAGTCGTGGGTGCCTTGGTTGTACCTCTGCCTACCTCTTCGGGGATATGGGCGTGAAGATACTTTACTTTAAAGATATGTAATTCCTGATGTGAGACATCAGGATAAAAATAAGTTTGTCTTTTCTTAAGGTATAATGCACTTACGTGTTAAATATGAACAGAAATTGGTTCAGACGTCATGACGTCGAAATGTATATAATATCTATAAGAACAATGAAACAAAACAGTACTAAAACTAGGAAGTTTTCGCGTCATCTAAAACAAAAAGGTGGTTGCAGTTTTTAACCGATTATTGAATTTTGTGTACATGTTGAGTAAAAGTTGTCATTCATTAAAGCATTTCATGCGG
>NJDC01002116.1:182345-209662 GCA_002245475.1 Calephelis virginiensis | reverse complement strand
AAAAGGGTTATGAATGTGAAGGAAGCAAGACAGGTTTGTCAGGATCGTGAGGTCTGGCACTCGATACTCTCTGCCTACCCCGTAAGGGTCTTGGCGTGAAGATATGTTCTCTTTGTTGACCGACCCGGGATTCGAACCCGGGACCTCATGCAGTCAAGTCCAACACCCGGACCGCTAGACCACAGAGGCGATTTTTAATCCATTTTAATTTAACATTTTTAATCCATTTTAATTTAAGTTTTTTCCACTACGGGTTTTCTTTTCATTTGTTTTCCTTCAAATCCTGAAAATGAAGAAAATATATAATAATATAAATAAAAATTTAATTCAACTTAATTTTGTAAAATAAATAGATGGGGCTACGGCAATGACAAGCATAGAATAGCAGCGTACCAGTTACATCTTGTCTGAAGCCGACGGTTCTACAATCATTGAGCTTGTAATATAAAAAATATTGAAAACTAGTTGAATCGACAGACGTTGTCCTACCCTAACTATGAAGAATTGTTTTTTATCTTTGAACAACATTCATAACCCGGCTGGTATGTATTATCTGTGGCTAATATTCATAACCCGGGAACATAGCTGTGCCTAATACATGTACCTACCTAATTTGTCCAGAGATATTTATTTATTGAATTTAACAACTAATACTTATCCATAGTAACGTTGCAAATGCTAAAGTATCTTTATTTGTCCTTTCATGGTAAAACGGCTCAACCCTTTTAATTATCATTTTAGCATAGAAAAAGATAAAATATAGAAAAGAACATAGACTACTTGTATCCATATCTTGTGTCCCAATCTATAACATGTTCCTACAGAAGAACTAAATCTAAACTAATATTATGAAACTGAAGAGTTTATTTGTATGCTAGAACGCGCTAATCTTAGAAACTACTGGTCCGGTACCCATATCGATTCGACTGCATGTCCTTTTTGTACGTTTGTTACGCGATTACTCCTCCAATAACGAACCAATTTTGATTTTCCTCTTTTAAAAAGGTAGGTCATGATCATTATCAATGATGCAGTCAACATATATGAACATTTATGAAATACTAGCTGTTGCCCAAAGTATTGCCCGCGTGCTTAATGGTCTCACAGGAACATTTTATTGCGAAAAACACTATTATATTTGTTAATCATACATCACTGTCACATACAGGGTAACTTGGATTAACACCAAATTTTATGAAAATCAGTTTAACTGTTTTTGCATGAAGGAGTATCAAACAAACATACAAACTTTCGCATTTATAATATTATCAGGATTAAGTAGGTATAACTCCAATCTATTAGTGAAATATTGATAAAATTGTATGTGGGACCATCTCGGAATCATTAGCTATCTTCTTAAAAAACAATTACGAAATCACGACGTGCGCGTGGTAGGTAATGAATAAATTGGAGTGGGTTCTTGGCAGTTTCGCAGTGATTATTTTTGGGAGCATAAAAGTAAAGTATCTTCACGCCCATATCCCCGAAGAGGTAGGCAGAGGTACAACCACGGCACCCACGACTAGCCGAAGATACTAAGTCCCACAATGTGATAGGTGGCAAGCCTATCGCCAACCGGGCACAATTCCAATCCCGACCAACATTTTTTTTTATTAGAAAATTGGAAAAATCCAATTTTCTTTTTGTTGGCCGACCCGGGATTCGAACCCGGGACCTCATGCAGTCAAGTTCAACACCCGGACCGCTAGACCACAGAGGCATATGGCGCTATTTTTATTATTAGGAAGGGATATACCCAATATAATTAAAAAAAACACTTTCAATATATTGGATATTTGAATAGTAGTAAATTGAAAATTTCTGTTCATGTATGCTTGGGAATAAATTATTTCAATAACTACTGTAAGGACATACCTATCTACATCAATGTGAAAAAAACGTGTCCATTGCAAAATGAAGTGATGACCTTCGACCTTAACTCGGCCAACACTATCACATCTTGATGCCGCTCGCGGAATCTTCCTTTCCATTTTTCATTTATTCGCCATTGTGTTGCCACTACAATTGTAACCGCACATTAAATAATTTTAGGTGAATAGCAAACATTAATAAAAAAATCGCCTATGTGGTCTAGCGGTTCACGTGTTGGACTCGACTACATGAGGTCCCAGGTTCGAATCCCGGGTCGGGCAACAAAATAAAAATTTGGTTTTCCCAATTTTCTAATAAAAAAATGTTGCTCGGGTTTGGATATGTGTCCGGTTAGCGATAGGCTTGCCACCTATCACATTTTGGGACTAAGTGTCTTCAGCTTCGACGGGGTGCCCTGGTTGTGCCTCTGCATACCTCTTCGGGCATATGGGAGTGAAGATACTTTTTTAATAAAAAAAGAAAACATATTAGGAAAACAATAAACATGTTAATAAATCCCTAACTTAATGAATTAACCCAAAATAAATAATTTATGTATTTATGCAAAAGGGTCTAACGATAGAATAATTAGAAAATATAAATACCGAAAGTTTGTTGAAAGTTTTTCATAAAGCAGTAATAATCTATATATAAAAGAAAGTCATGTGTTACACCATTTATAACTTAAGGACGGATGAACCGATTTGGCTGAAAATTGATGGGGAGGTGGTAGCTTCGAACCGGGAGAGGGACGATACTTATTATTCCGTTCGACTGCGAGGAAACTAGGAAAAACATAAGTTTCATTTTTTCCATTCAAATTAAACGGCTGGAACGAAGTTCGCCGGAACAGCTAGAAATTTGATATTTTTGGTGGTTTAAGTTGCGAGTTGATTTAAAATATTAATAATTATTGTTATTATTTATTTATTTATTTGTTTGTTAGCTCTCTTAAAGTATCTAAGCTATATTATGTTGTAACAGGTAAATGTGGCACCTATCTCGCGAGAGTCTGGTCAGGCACCAGACTCCCAAAAGTAAAAAAAACGACGAATTGCGCTCCGGGTGTGCCGGCAGAAGTGAAAACTTGAATATTAACGTTGTGCATTTTTGATATTTTGGAATTTTTAGGGAATCATTTTTCACGAATTGCTTTAAATTATCAGTATGAAAGTACTATCCAAAGGTACTATCATTTATGTGGTAGAATACAATATTCATTTATTGTGCTATCGTACAAAAACATGACAACAAGAACATTTGCACAAGCGCCCTGCGCCGTCTTACGAATTTTCGATCAGGTCACATATCCTGATGCGAGTTTAGAGGTTTTTACCCATTCCAAAAAAAATGAAGTTTTCACTTCAAAAGCCTAAGTTACATGTCACCAACAGCAGTTACATCGTTACGTTATATATTGCAAAAGAAATATAAAATCTCTGGACTATTTAGTAAATATACAAAATGATATCAAGCCTCGTTAATTTCAGTTTAATTTAAATCTTATTATAAACCTCTACATTAAAACTGTAGAAAAAATAGTCAGCAGACGCATTTCGAAATTTCGAGAATTTTTCGCGGCAAAAATTAAATAATACATTAGTTTCAATGCTACAAGGTTTTGTGACTTAATGTTAAAAATGTAACGCAGGGCAATGTTGAAGAAAGTAAAACCGGTACTTGTAAGTATAAAAAAAGGTATTATAAAGTGTGTCATGAAAACTACTAAAAGGGTTATTTAAAATCGTCTTTCCAATAAAATTTCACCAAGTGCGATGAAAATATAAATTCAAACCTAATCCGTGTTTACACATAAATTTAAGGTTAATCAACCTGAAGTTTATGAGTAAACACTCAAATTGTATTATTTTTAGTACCTATTCATTAAATGTTTCGGTTATTATACTAACGACCGTATTAAGAGACGTTAATTGTCTTTTAATCAGTTATTAAGTTCGTGTTGGTCCGGGCACCTTTGTAGAATAGACCATCTGCCTTCCTGCCAGGAAGCTCGTAAAAGGCGAGCATAGGCTTAACGTCACTAACACCGTGATATCCTACTAGGTAATAGATTTTTGGATTGGTACCACCGCCTATTCCTGCCGCCACAACGTCAGCTTGTCGTTGACGTGTTCCGGTTCGAAGGATAAGGTAGGCAGGTAAACTTACTTATGCTCGAAGCCCTACATCCCGGCCTCAGGTTGGCAACGCACCATAACCAGCTTTGGTGTCTCTGGCGGCGTGAAATTCTTACCATCAGGAAATCCGTTTGCTTGTTTGCCTTCCAATATCATAAAAGGGTCAACATTTCCAATACAAAATATGTCACAATGATAGATTAAATGTTGCTTGACGACTGTGAGTGCGGTCGTAAGTCTAGATAATATTTAATAGTATATAATTAACAAATGAAAGTGTTCAATGTTACATAAAATGATGAGTATGTTTCGGTATTATATGTTAGCTGCGTTTTTCACCTATATATCAACGGATTGACCGGTCTTTTCTTTTTCTTTCTTTAAGTTTTGGCCTTCACGTTAGTATTTAGCCATTAGTCAAGTAGAAATTTGCATCAAATTTTATATCAATTTCAATTAATTTTAATTAGTCATCAGTCATAAGTCGTCAGTAAGTCATGTCAGGCTCTTGGGTAAAGCGGTGGCTTTTTTACACAAGCTCATGTAACGAGATTTGGCGGCAACGAGAAAATATACGATACGCTAATTTCTCTATAATTATTTCATTTGTGCACTTTCCCTGAACAAAATTGTACAAAATGCCACCAAAATTGACCAATTTCACTCAATATTAACACGAAATTCAATAATTATGAAAAAACTTCGACCATCTTTCCTCTCGATGGCGCCAAAACTCCGATTGACCGGTCTGTACGTAAATATAACGTAATCTGGTTGGGGAGCGTGAGAAGTACGCTACAATTATGTGGACATGCCCAGTTCATTACTAGATAAAATATTATGATTTAAACGTGGATTAAAAGTCGCTAATAGTTATGAATGAAATACTGAATATTATTATAATTCTATAAAAGTTTTTATTTATTACTAATAGCTATGTACGATGATCCTAAAACCACCTGATGGAAAATAAAAAAGTAGGTGAATTTGGAATATAATGAGTAGTACTACTAAGCTACTAGGCTAGTACTAACTACTAAGTACTAAGCTTGATGTTGCCTATGTAAACATTTGTTTAAAATGCTAAAGTAATGTTCTGGCTATTAGCAACCATTGTAAAATATTATTTTTATTATTATATAAATAAATTTCTACTAACACTTTTTAACACAATATTGACATAGGTACATAACTTTTTTTCCAAATTTCAAAGTAACCTGAAAAAACTTGGCATGACATTTGCAATCTGTTACAAAATAATACACGAATCCCAAAGCTTTTAAACGCTCTAGACAATCTAATTCTTTAAAGGATATTTAGTGTACAAGTTCGCTGTCCTTTTACTTCAAAAAAATCTTCAACTTTCAACTCTTATAAAAGCGTAGGTTTAAAATACAAAAGATACTTTTCATAAAAGATACTCAACACAAAAAAACACTTCGACAATTCGTTTTAATACACAAATTTAATATTGACATAAATATAAATATCCCTGGACAAACTACACAAATTGAATCTAATTAAGCTGATTATATGCTTGTGTTATTGGCTTATGTCAATTTTTCGAATACATAGAAACACTTAAACATGGTATATATTTAGATAGATAGGTTTGAAGTCGGTGCTAAACATTAAACTAACATTTTTTTTAAATAAATAAATAAGTATTCCTGGACAAGTTACACAAATTGAATCTAACCCCTCAGTAAGCAAATTATAAGCTTGTGTTATGGGTGTTAGTCAACGATTGTAATACATAGAAATACTTAAATAGATAACCAGAATAAATTTAATAAACAACCAGACCCGGAAATGCTGACATCTAAATGTTCAATACACAAGTGCGTGCCCACGCCGGGACTCGAATTTGAGCTTCGCGGTTAGTCAGTGGAGTTAAGTATAGAGTATTGTGATAAAACATATTGTTTAGTTATTAAACAAGTCAACACACTTCAAGTTTGTTTGAATGCGCAACGCAAGCAGGCAGGTATGTCTGTATGTTTGCTAAAAATCAAACGTGTAGATAAGGACTTTGATTTATTCAGCCTTTATAATGTATTTCCCGTTTTTCTGTCAGGGACTAGGTTTTTTATGTGAGAGGTCAGAGACAAAGCACACGGCTACCGACAACAAGGGACAACCGTGGTCTATAGACACCGTAGATTTTATAGGTGCGTCGCTGTTTTGTGGTATTTTTTTAATGATATTGGAAAGCAAACAAGCAGACGGATTTTCTGGTGGTAAGAAATTCACGCTAGAGACACCAAAGCTAGTTATGGTGCGTTGCCAACCTGAGGCCGGGATGTTAGGCCTCGAGCAAAAGTTAGTTTACCGGCTACCTTACCCTCCAAACTGGAACACGTTATGACGTTATGGCGGTCGGAATAGGTATGGTAGTGGTACCTATCCGGACGAGTTGCTGCGAAACTCTACTACCTAGTCGGATGTCACGGTGTTAGTGACGGTAAGCCTGTGCTCGCCTTTTACGAGCTGCCTGGCAGGACGCAGATGGTCTATTCTGTAAAGGAGCCCGGACAACACGGGGGTGGTTAGACCAGATCCTACTTTTCAGACCGGAACATAGTAAAATCACAATACCGACAGGAATAGATCAGGCAAAAGATCCCTTACCGGGCAAGCTGCTCCATAGTAATCTAGCACCAGCTCTATCAACGGCAAGGTATGTCCACACTAAACTACGCACCGATATAAAACTAACCGGCGAATACAATCCTATTTTAGTTCCTTTTCATACCGACACCGCCATTGTAGTGTACACTGTTATATCGGGTATGTAATTAACTATTTCGTAATTAGTTCAATTATTAATTAGTAGTGGGAAAATTTCAATAATCTAATTTAACTGTTTATGTTTAAGATGACCTTCGAGGTCATTAAATTAAGTAGTTCACAACGAACCATTTTTTATTTCAATTGAATTAATTAGGATTTTATCAGTTGGTGTTATCATTTACATAGTCTATGCACATGGCTTTGTCCGAGTTTGAAATACATTTCACAATAATTCATGGCCTTACTGTAATGAGATGGTTGAAGCTTTTTGGATAGTAGGATTTATTTAGCATTGGTTAAGCATTACTAAATTATTTATATTAAACAGTGAAAATACTTACAAAATCGGTTGAGACCTTTTGAAAATTTATAGGTACAGGCATACAAAAATTTAAAGAATGAAAACATGTATTTATCCTTGTAATTAATTAAAGTAAATAAACAGTTTAACTAAAATAAATTATTTTATTTTTATATAAATTAAATTATTTTGGTAAATAAAAGAAAGCATCAAATAATTCGATTTTCATTAAAAATTAAATGAACGAAAGAGACAGTTTCTTTAAATGTCACAAAAAATTTTTTCCCAATTAAATCATTTGTAATAAGAATTATATTAATTACTAATGTTACAATATTTCATTAATAAATAAATTGACCTATGGCTCAACACTAAACAATATTTGACAGATACCATGTTTAATACTTACTTTGTTCAATTTCATTTATATTTAATACATCGTATAATTTAGTAGTTCACCCTCAAGGGATTCGTTTTATTCGTTTATATTCTCAACCTTCTATCGAATCATTTCGTCATCTAAGTTATAGCATATCAAAGTCAAGTAGTCGGATTGGTGCCTTTGGAGATCGGAGTAAGTAATAATATAATTCATATTAACTTCCTATAACTGCGGTCAGCTCAGTGTAGACTTTCCATTCGTGTCCACGACAGAATAAAATATCAAGATTAGTAGTCGCCTCTGTGGTCTAGCGGTCCGGGTGTTGGACTTGACTGCATGAGGTCCTGGGTTCGAATCCCGGGTCGGCCAACATAAAGAAAATTGGATTTTTCCAATTTTCTAATTAAAAAAAAAATGTTAGTCGGGATTGGAAATGTGTCCGGTTGGCGATAGGTTTGCCACCTATCACATTGTGGGACTTAGTGTCTTCGGCTAGTCGTGGGTGCCTTGGTTGTACCTCTGCCCACCTCTTCGGGGATATGGGCGTGAAGATACTTTAAGATTAGTAGATTATAACGCACACCGATTGCGCGTGAAGCATAAATAACGTATTAGTTCAAATTTTTCAATTTTATTTTTAGATGTTATGAAACTTATAACTGTTAATATAAGACTTACACATAGACAATGATTTTTCTAAAATACATTATTAGCAGTTATCAGTTATTTAATTATAGACTATCGCCTGCTGGTTTTGTTCTAATATTGATATCTGCTGGATTGGTACCCTACCGTCCGTCATTACCTAGGCGTTAGAGTGCTTTACAGCGCCTCGCTAGTCCACCGCCTTAACTACTCCTACAGCGTTACTGCTCGTCATTGTCGTGTTCAGAGGCTGGTAGACTTGCTCATGTGGCCTAAGATACTCGTAAATCAACTTAAGATAGCGACACACCAATGACACTAGCTATCCTCCCCCCGATCATAGAAGACCTCGCCACGTGGTATCGGATCCCCCGGACCCAATAACCGCGGCAAACGCTATTCTCCCAACTCCAAACCGGAACACGACAATCTCACATCACTTTAACATAACACTACACCGTCGCCGCCGGTCTCGGCGACGAAGACCTCTCTTGCGCCCGGCGCCTAACGCCGAGCGACGAGCCACAAATACTCCTCCACCAAGTCCACCCAGTAAACAGAACGCAGCACCAAGTCAAGGTATGGTCTCCCGGGAGACAGCCCTTGGTGCTGGCGTTGTAGGTAACAGCCCAATCCATCTAAATAATGATGTTTCGGGCTGAGCACTCTGCTCGGCCCACAAAGTTCGGTGAAGTTGTAAAACATCGTAAGATTAGCAACAAATTAGTCATAAAAAAAAAACTAGCTGTCTCCTACCACTTAGTCACCTAACTACTCATTTGACCACAGTTTTATTAGCATAGTTTTTAGGTTACCACGTGTAACTTTTTGGCTGGAAATACGAAATCATTAGGAATTAAAAACTCCTAAAAATATTTTTGAAATGATCAAGCTAATCCCTTTTACTTGATATCTTTTTATGTGAGAAGTGTGGTGGTGGTCTAGCGGTCTTGGTGTTGGACTTGACTTCATGAGATCGCGGGTTCTATTCCTGGGTCGGGCAACTAAAAGAAACTGTGGTTTTTCCAATTTTCTAATACAACAATGTTGCTCGGAATTGGATATGTGCCCGGTTAGCGATAGACTTGCCACCTATCACATTGCGGGACATAGTATCTTCGGCTAGTCGTGGGTGTGCCCTGGTTGTGCCTCTGCCTACTACTTCGGGGATATGGGCGTGAAGATACTTTTATTTTTTGTTCAGTTTTCTCATTCGCTACTTAGAACGCCCTGGCGCTCGCCGCCCCGTTTTCAGACTTTTAAATCCTACTAAATTTCATTACGACGTTATCTAACCTACCTAAGTAGTCGTCCAACAAACATATTACAACCTCTATCATTTTCAACACTGCAACTTAGATTGCTACACTAGATGGCAATAAGTAGATTAGTGTAGAATATGGACTTGACAGCTTTGAAACAGCAAGATAGCACTTGGCTTGCGTGTTGGTACGATACAATCATGGCTTGTACGAGTAGATGATATAGGTCTGATCACTGTCCTGTAGCCAGGATGTTAGACGTATTTTGCAAATCTATCAGCTACCCTACCCTCCGGACCAGCAAATGATGCACGGCATTTTTAAACGTCGCTTAAAAAATTACTTACATTAGAAAAAATAATTGAAAAAAACATAAAAATTTGCTTACCTTGGATTTAGTCAAAATAAGTAAATTTTAAGCGTATGTTATGAGTCTTAGACGATATACTAATATAAAAAATACAATATAAATTTAATTTGGTCCCCGAACCAGAAATACAGTCTTCTACGTTCATCAAAAAAATTACTGGCCCCGTCGAGAATTCAACCCGAGTCGAACGGTGGGTCAGTTATACGGATAGGCTAACAACTCGGCCAACAAGGCGGTCCGACTATCGTAATGGCGGCAAATATAATTCAATTTATTTATTTAAAAAATATATTTATTTACAATACCTGAATTAGTAGGTAACAAATAATGACGAGTAGGAAAGCCTTTATAAAACCATAGGGGAGAGTCTGGTGACTGTCGCAGGTAATAAACCTGAGTTTCAGGTCACCAGTACTCCACTCCCCCTAGAACCCATTGAACATGCAAACTGTTGTAAAAATGTAATCGCCTCTGTGGTCTAGCGATTCAGTTGTCGGACTTGACTGCATGGGGTCCCGGGTTCGATTCCCGGGTCGGGCAACAAAACGAAAATTGGGTTTTTCCAAATTTCTAAAAAAAAAGGTTGCTCGGGATTGGATATGTGCTCGGTTGGCGATAGGCTTGCCACCTATCACATTGTGGGACCTAGTGTCTTCGGTTAGTCACGGGTGCCCTGGTTGTGGCTCTGCCTAACTCTTCGGAGGTATAGGCGTGAAGATACATTTTTAATATAAAATAAAGAGCATTTTACTTTAATAACTACGTTAATTTTAACCGACATCAAAACTAAAAAGTAAAAAATAGTAATAAATAAGTAGCACATACAAGTAATAGGTAGTAACATAGTTAATATTAAATCTATATTATTTTTTAGTTTTGAAGTCGGTTTTAATTAACGTTGTTATTTTTATTTAATACCTTTTAGTTTATGGCTATGATTAAATTTAATAAAAATAAACATCGAGATTAGTGAAAATAGTTAAAAAATGCTTAAAATAAAAACGAATGAGCCTACCTGAATAAATTTATTATGGGATCAATTTGAAACTATTCCGCATCAAATAAAAAAATAATTACGTAAATCGGTTCAGAAACCACGGAGAAATCGGTTTACATACATAAAAAAAAATATACCGGCCGAATTGAGAACTTCCTCGTTTTTTTTGAACTCGGTTAAAATATTAATGAAATGAAATGAAAATTATTTATTTGCGGAATATGTGTGTTAAAAAGTTGTTATAAATATATTTAAGAATACAATATATTCTACCACATTTTGGTGTGCAAATATTTAGTTAATTTTAAGAAGTTACATATTTCTATAAAAATGTACATTTAAATCACAGCCCTTATTTACATTTTAATAAACATTTTATTTATTTATGAACATAAGTTTCATAATTTGTTATAAATTATTTTAAAGGTAGATTAATTTTTAGTCCTATCTACCGTAGTGTACGGTAGATAGGACTAAAAATTAACACCACCACCGTTTCCAAACCTAGCCCTTCCTTCCTAATTAAGTAACTTCTTCGTATTTATCATTATTTTCGACCACAAGAACTTCGCATCACAGCTTGTTATAGCTTAAATATAGTCTAAAGCATTATTTTACCATTTTCCCTACAATTTTCCAGTTTTTTTTCATAAAATCTTCTCCACGCTAATAAAACAAAAAAGAATTAGCAAAATAGGTCGCTGTGCAAAACAGGACAGATTTTCATAAAACATTTGAATTTAAGTTTTAAAAAGACTCGACTTTGGATGTCTTTACTAAGGATCTCAGAGTAAATCATGGCAATGGTTAGTTCAACCAATTTGAAGACACTTTTGCTTCGTAAGGTTTTGTCTAAAAGTCATACATGTTCGAATTTTCGGCTAATAAAATTTGCAAATTTTTAAACTATTTTATGTGATATTTTGCAAATAGCCCAAAACATATTTCTATGGATGTGTTAATTTGTCAGTTTTTTTTATCTATTAGATAAAAAAAAGTAAGGTATCAACCTATGTACCCTACAAAGTTTGTATGTTTTTACTTGTTGCTCCTCTGATGAAGCATTTTTTTAACAGGCCTAGCTATCATACTCGTAGCATATTACTCGTACATGAATAAAGGGTTACTATGTATTTATAAAAACATGCAAACTTTGTATAGTGATATCTTACTTAAGTTTTATATTATAGACAGAAAAGTACTGAAATATTTAAAAAGAAAAGCTTACAATTTTAAAGTGTTTAAAGTTATAAATCGCCTCTGTGGTCTAGCGGTCCGGGTGTTGGACTTGACTGCATGAGGTCCCGGGTTCGAATCCCGGGTCTGCCAACACAAAGAAAATTGATTTTTTCCAATTTTCTAATAAAAAAATGTTGGTCGGGATTGGAAATGTGCCCGGTTGGCTATAGGCTTGCCAACTATCACATTGTGGGACTTGGTATCTTCGACTAGTTGTGGGTGCCCTGGTTGTGCCTCTGCCTACCTCTTCGGGGATATGGGCGTGAAGATACTAAAAACTAACTAAAGTTATGAGTACAATCATTTTCACCACGGCTTTGCATTAACGAAATGTGCACCCTTGGAATGAAATTTATATACTCTTTATCTGACTTCTAAAAAGGATTGTACTCAATTCGAAATTTGACGTATGTGTTCTTAGGTTTCCGTCACAACTTGTTCTGATGATTCTCTTTTTGTTTAAAAGCCCCGGTTGGTTACGGTAAATTTACTTATGATCCGATTTTAAGTTGTTAATTACGTTTATTCATTAATTTACTTAGACGACTAGATAATGAAACTGAAATCGACATAGGTATTTACAGTTTCACTGTATTAAAACTAATATATAATTTAAAAATGAATTTGGCAAAGATAGTTTTAGATTATATTATATTTTCAGAAAATTTAGTGATCTAGAAATTATTAATGAGACACTATTTCACTTGTTATATTGTTTTAAAATAATAACCCAACCGCTGTCGATCTAAGAAATCGGTAATGGTTAGTACAGTTGGTACAAAAACGTTGTACAATATAGTTGATTTAAATATTTTTAGATTCAACGAATTTAATAGGTTGTAGACTCCTGTACAGCTGTCGCGCGGTTGGTACCTATTCTTGCCACCAATGCAGTGGTGCTAGTCATTCTATTTAGTAGTAGTAATTCTATTTAATAGCCCGCGATGATAAATGTGTAGTACCTAACTCCAGCGTTGTGGGGACCCATTGGACTTTGTTGATTAAATAGTGGAGAGTAAAAAAGGTCATGCGAGGTTTTTATTTTTAACGATGCGTTAAGGCCCCATACTTAGTCAGCCAGAAGAGCCAATCAGCGCACTCCCCCGTTCCATGATTACTATGAAATATTGCGCTCTAAAGTAAATGTCTTAAGCGCCAAATCACTATTTTTGACACTATAAAAGTAATTTGAAAAAAAAATATAAAAACTGAAACAGTTATCTTTTAGGTATAATACTTATCTATGTTTATGTTAAATCTGGTGTCGATATTTTCATAACTGAAGTAGACAGTTGGGTTTTGCTTTGAAAAAAGGGTTAACTTTTTGATTTTTTTCTATCGAGCAAAGTGAAATGAATCGTGTTTTGAAGACACTAGTCTTATAAAGCATATTAATGTTAATCTTGTGTATTTTTGTCGCCAAGATCCATAATTGCTTTGTATGAAAAAACAGTATATTGCTGACGTATTTTAGCATACATGGCCCCTTAAGTGTCTAGAAGCTAAAATAACAATTCCAGTCACTGGTGACTCATCACATTCACATATTGAGAATATATTATAATGCCTAATGTAATGTAATGCCTCCGATGACAGGAATATGTTAATCAGACATCTTGCCGTAAGGGATAATGACTCGGTTTTTGAAAGTTTCTGAATCTCCTACTCTTGTATGTCTTGTACAAATCATCAGAAAATTTAAACAAGCACTTATTTTGGCATACAATAAGCCCGCCGTACTATAATCTGTAGTATATTTTCAAGCCAAACAAAATTAGACAGACAACTCTATACGCGCCTCTAAATAGAGATTTGATACATAATGGAGATGTACAGGGTATTTCCCATATCTTAACCTGACGCGCCTGAGTTACTCCAAAAATGCCCTCTCGGCCTCCCCTACTAATTGCACCGTGCTAGCGATAAGGGTCTTCGGTAGACTTGCACACCAGGTCTAAGATTCCAGCAATGAAATAGCGACTTACTAGTACCGACTATAGTGTCTTTATGAGGCTATTATTCATAACCACTAGGAGCTGCTTACTTCTTCACTATCTTATAAACAAAGTGACAAACTACGAGTCGGACTTGCTGTTGTAGAGTTGCTGCTAAACGCGTAGATTAGGGATATATTATATTATTTATGCCTATTGAAATTGTAGTCAAATAACATTTGACTAGATGTTATAAAATATCACTATGATTTTGAATTGTCTCTCTGGTCTAGTGGTCTGGTATCGAAGTTCATTACAAGTGGTCTCGGGAATGTTCTTGTTTCTTTTTTCAATTTTCTGATAAATGGATATTCGCGTATTTTTGCGCGTTTGTAAACGTATACACGTATATATATTATAACTAAAAAACTACTGTCTACAGCTCACTCACGCCAAGTTTCGTCGAAAATTTTATTGAGATCTACATGATATTTTTCCCCCTCCCATTTTTTTAACGTTTTTGTCTTTCAAACGATTAACTTAGAAAAATGTTTTAGAAGCCTGTGATACTCGTATGTGTATATATCTTATATTTTTTTTAGTTCTGTAACTTTATTTCAGTAAAAAAGCGCATGGCTTTCCTGATGGTTAGAGATAACCGTAGCCTATACACGTAGCATATACACAGTTTACAGGTGTGTAGCTATCATTTGATCGGGATATTATGCCAATTGTGCAAGTCCATCGGCTACTCTACCCTATGGGCCGGAACATGAACCGGAAATAGCGGGAGCATATCCATTTTTTTGTAAAATAACTCTAAAATTAAAACAAATCAATAACCTCCGACTAAACCTACAAATAGTGTTGCTAAGAACCATAACGTTCACGTTAAGTATCAAACAAAAAAATTCGCATCGAAATCGTTCCATTCGTTCAAAAGTTATGATGCTACAGACAGACAAGCAACACTCACGCAGACACATCCAACTTTTAACATGGTTGACATAATATATCTATTTACCAAGTTTTAATCGTGTGGTTTTAATAATAAATAAATATACCTGAACAAGTTACACAAATTAAATCTAACCCCAAAGTAAACAAATTATATGCTTGTGTTTTGGGTGTTAGTTAACGTTTCCAAATACATAGAAATACTTAAGTAGATACCAGAATAAATGTAAATACCACCAGACCATGAAATACAGACATCTAAATGTTCATCACACAAATGACTGTCCCCGTCGGGAATCGAACCCAAGGCTCGCGGTTAGCTAGTGTAGTTAAGAGTGTACGCTAGTCACTCGATTAAAGTGGTAGTCTCAAAAATATAATAATAAATAGTCGTTTGGGAACAAGGCGAGTGTGACATACATACTGAACCCTAAAAAGCACTAGGTACCTCTATTACCGGGTTACACAATCTTTCTAATGCATGATAATCAAATAAGCAACCAAAGCTAAACTGTATGCAAATCATTGCATGGATTCATGTAGTTATAATCACGAATGGTACCTATAACTGAGCTCCTCGCGTGCCAATTGCTTCCTCATTTCCTTCCTTCCTTTAATCAGAATGCTTAAAAATATTTGCTAATATTATTAATAAATGCTATTTCTTACAGTTCAATTTGTTAGAGTATACCGAGCATTCATGCAGAAATATTTACCCGACAGATCCGAGAACTCTCTCAGTGAATCTACTTTGTCACGTACCACCATCAACATTGTAGCCATCATATTCCCCGTGTTGGTGCGGGCTCCTTCGCAGAATGGACCATCTGCCTTCCTGCCACGCAGCTCTTAAAGGCGAGCATAGGCATAACGTTACTAACACCTTGACGTCCTACTAGGTGATAGAGTTTTGCAGCGACTCGCCCGGATTGGTACTACCGCCTTATCTATTCCTGCCGCCATAACGTCCAACGCTTGCCATCGCATGTTCCGATTCGGAGGGAAAGGTAACCGGTAAACTTACTTTTGCTCGAGGCCTAACATCCCGGCCTCAGGTTGGCAACGCACCATTACCACCTTTGGTGTCTCTAAGCGGCGTGAATTTCTTACCATCAGGTCTGCTTGTTTGCCTTCCGTTATCATAAAAAAACAGCTGGCGAGTTGGATGAAATATGTTTCTTTTTCATATAAAACAATCTGTCGAAGGTATCAAATGAACTTTAGTGAAAACGAAATAAAACATGGAAATAAAATATGTTAACGCCCGTATCCCCGCAGAGGTAGGCAGAGGCACAACCAGGGCACCCACGACTAGCCGAAGACATCAAGTTTCTTAATATTAACATCCTGGCCACATTATTTCTAATGTGGCTAAAAATTTTCTGTTTGTTCAACCCGAGTATTGAACCCGGGATAAAGTTCAACACCAAGTCGCTAGTCCGCAGAGGTGATCAACTTCTCGTGTAGAAGGTAAAATACTTCGTCACACGTAACGCGTTACGGTCTGTCGGGTTTCCCTTTTTAAGTTATCACTTATGTTACACATTTTCTTCCAACTCCTGGATTCCGTGTAATTTTGTTCAGATATAGTGTACAAGTGAAGTATTCATGTTAATAAGCGTCTCGCGTATTTTTTCGTTGCTGCCAAATCTCACCCCATGAGCTTAGTTATGCCTGCCACCGCTTTACCTAAGAGCGTAAAATGACTAATTAAGATGATTTATGACTATTTTGATTAATTTAAATTCCCTGTTAGGAATCGAACTGGCAAACACTAATGTATTTTTTCGTATAAATCTCCATGTGTACCTACACAGATGTATTGCCTATTTCCCATACGGTGACTTTAGTATCCCATGTGAGGAGACACACACAAAATGTTTTTGGCGACTGGTTTCTATGATATCACATACTTATATTTTTTTTTTAACATCTCCCAGCTCGGGTACCAAAAACATGTGATTTTTCTAATTTCCTAAAAAAATTTTGCTGGAGATCGGATGTGTGCCTGGTTGGCGATATGCTTTCCACCTATCACATTGTGGGACTTAGTGTCTTCGACTAGTCGACGTAATGAAGGAGTTTAGTCTCCCACAAGAAGTTATCACTTCAAAATCTTTTTCGCTCTATGAATTTAAAAAATTGTATTCTTAAACTAAGTTTGCATTTGCAATAAATCTGTAATTAAAGTGAAAACAAAAATAAAACTCCCTTTTTATTATTGTAATAATTGTTATTATAATTGCCTCATTGGTCTAGCGTTGTTGGATTTGACTGCATGAGGTCCCGGGTTCGAATTCCGGGTCGGGCAACAAAAAAAAATTTGGGTTTTCCAATTTTCTAGTAAAAAAAAACTTGTTGTTCGGCATTGGATATGTGCCCGTTTGGCGATAGGCTTGCTACCTATCACATTGTGGGACTTAGTGTCTTCGACTAGTCGTGGGTGCCCTGGTTGTGCCTCTGCCTACCTCTTCGGAGATCGGAGAAAGGCGTGTAGAAGATACTTATCAAATTAAAAAAAAATCAACTATCCTCGACAAAGTCTTTCCGTGATGTCCATAGTATGGATATTACAGAAAGCTGACGTGGTGTGTATGGACTCCATACCCACTACCGGCCAATATTAATTATCAATCCTAATCCAAAACTTGCTGTCCAAGATTGATATTTTGATCCATTTTTATTTTATCGCTTGCCAATAACATATCTGTGGACAGGATAAATATGGCAATTAGGTATGGGATAGGCCGCTGGATACGCAGCTATCTAGATTGCTTGAAATCCATTAGATTGAGATACATTATTAACATTGGCCGTAAGTCAGCTTTCGAACAAAAAACCGCATCGAAATCAGTCTACTCGTTATGGCCCTATGATGCTACTGACACTACACGTCTGTACATGCGTGTGTAGCATACAATTTTTATTGTTTTGTTATTTAAATTGGAGTCAATAATTATTACATTAGTTGGTAAATGTTTTAAAACTTATCTGTGGATTAAAAAGTGTCAGCTTATTAAAACACACACACATACAAAAACGCCTCAAACCTCCTCCTGTTTTTGTTCGTAAGTTGGTTAAAAATCAAGATAATTAACGAATGACCGAGGATTTCTACTAGTTTATATAATACTTACCATTTCAATAGTAATTGTGAAAGGTGTGCGGAAGTCTGCTTCGCAGTTCACTAATATTAATTATAAATATTGACATGCTATATTTCGCGGCTACAAATATAACATGGCAGATTATGCAGGTCTTAGTGACCGTCCATAAAAAAAAATTAAATGTAGATGTTGGTAATTTATTCAATGGTTGGTAAGTACAGAAAGCAACAAATCAGATGTTTTTAAAATATTTTTGTATGGTTAGTGTTGCTGATTGTACATTTTTGGCTATTGTAATTTTTTAGAGAAGGTAGACAAGCTACTGGGTTACTTGATGTTAAATGATAATCATATCTGATTTTCCGCAATGTGGTACCTGTGCTATTTGTGAATGCCATGATGTCATTATTTCAGTTATCGCCATCATCTTGTCCCGGTATGTTGGATACGATAGCCTGTTAACTTTGGTCTTTAAGAGACATAATATCCCGGCCTTAGGTTGGCAGCACACTAATTACCTCCATCGCGTCGCGTCTATAAGCGATATCTCTTTCTTACTGTCACAAAAATCGTCTACTTTGTGCCTTCCGTACAAAATAGTGCGTGATAGTGATTGTTCGAGGTGCTAGCATACACTAGCGACTAAGCGCGAACCTCGGGTTCGATTCCCGATGGGGGAAAGCATTTGTGTAATAAACATTTAGATGACTGCATTTATGGGTCTGAATTTTTACTAAAATTAATTCGGTATTTACTTAAGTATTTCTATCTGTTAAAATCGTTGACCACGACCCATAACACTTGCATATGATTTTCTTACTCCTGGGTTAGATTTAATTTGTGTAACTTGTTGAGAATTATTTCTTATTACGTATTTATTTAAACTTAAGCTATTGCCCATGGCCTCTAGGAAAATAAATAATTGTTTAGTAGTTTTTAATTTCACTATTATTTGAGATGAATGTCAAATGCAACACCCAACAATATTTAAAACATTAAATAATTGCAGTTCTCACAAAAGATAGGGCAACACTGTCATTAAAGAGTTAAACTGAGCACAGAGTTGCTAACATAAGAAATTGACCTTAATTATAGTTTGTACTGTTTTATTGAGCGTCTGTTTTATTTCCATACTTTGAAAAGAAAAACCGAGTAAGTCGTATCGAGTTTTTAAAATTTGAAAATTTATTTAGTCATATTCCTTTTTAGAGGGTCAAATAGCCGGTAAACTTAAAATAAGCTACTCTAGGCACGTATTGGCTATACACCATTAACATCACTGATCTCTGATGGTGACCTGTATTGCCCTAGGAATCTTCCGTATATATATATGCCTTTTTAGAATTTAAAATGAAATTAAAATTGTTTATTTCAGGAATATGTGTGTTTAAAAGGTGTAGATATTGTATACGCCTTTCAACATGTTTAACTTTAATAGAAAAAGTAGTAAACTTGGAGATAGAAATTATTTTTATTTAAAAACAATAACAATAAGTTTAACGTAGTTACGTTTAAAACTTTTTGCATTACAAAAATAAGAGATAGACCGTCAAATCACAGGTGGTTTGACAAAAAAAAAACTGTGTACAAAAATAAAAAAAATTAGAACCTTATTTTAACAAACCTCTGTGTTGGTCCGGGCTCCTTTGCAGAATAGAGCATCTGCCTTCCTGTGCCAGGCAGCTCGTAAAAGGCGAGTATAGGCCTATTGTCACTAACACCCTGACATCTGACTTGGTGGTAGAGCTTCGCAGCGACTCACCCGAATTAGTACCACCGCCTTGTCTATTCCTGCCGCCATAACGTCATGACGTGTTCCGGTTCGGAGGGCCGGTAAACTTACTATTGCTCGAGGCCTAACATCCCGGCCTCAGGTTGGCAACGCACCATTACGACCTTTGGTGTCTCTATGCGCCGGGAATTTCTTACCATCAGGAAATCCGTCTGCTTGTTTGCCTTCCTATACGTACCTATATATTCCTTCCTAAAAAAACGTATATTTAGGCGCATTTACAAATGGACCGTTTTAGATTGTATTGTGATATTGACATTAACGGATAATTGTAAAAAAAAATTAATAAGCTTTATAAATTTATAAAGTATTTTCGTGTTAGTTGCTGTTTCATGTTGGTTGTAAAATTGTGCTCCTTCTTGCGATGACACGCAAGTATAACCTATGGTATAACCAGGTCACCGGACAGATAATGATGTCAATTCTGTTGGCAAAAATAAGACTAAACTAAATGAGACTTAAATTTAGTGTGTTTAAGTTTTGGTTGCTATTCTGTAAATCACTAAAGATATAGAAGTTAACTATATCTTACGCTTGAAGGATAAAGATTATTTCACAACAATTATTACAACGAGTGAGATTTGTTAGTGTTCATTCTTATGTTAGTTGAGCTTAGTTCTTGCTAACAGAATTACTACTATTATTTTTCACACAGTAAACAAAGTTCTCACGAGAGATAGAACGCCATTAGGTCATAATATAAGAGGTGCCAGTTAAGCTCGGTGTTGCCAAAATAAGAAATTAATTACGAATGAAATAGTAGAAATAAAATATTTAAATAAAATCTAGATATTAGTTCTTAATGTTTTTTGGGAATTTAAGACTCTAGTGTAGGAAATGAGCTAGCCTATCCAATAAAACCAACTCACTCTAGTATCGAGCACAGATGCTATGGCGACAGAAAACGTGAAAAATACCAAACCAGGCTAGTTATCGCAAAACTTTACCACATAGTTACTGTATTAAAAGTATCTTCACGCCTATATCCCCGAAAAGGTAGGCAGAGGTTACAACCAAGGCACCCACGACTAGCCGAAGACACTTAGTCCCACAATGTGATAGCTGGCAAGCCAACCGGGCACATATCCAATCATGAGCAACGTTTTTTTATTAGAAAACTGGAAAAACCCAATTTTCTTTTTTGTTGCCCGACCCGGGATTCGAACCCAGGACCTCAGGCAGCCAAGTCCAACACCTTAACCGCTAGACCACAGAGGCGATAAGAGGCGATAGTCACGGTATTAGTGATCAAAATCTAAGTTGGCCTCTTACAAGCTGCTCGAAACGTAATCACTGGTACTTACTTCTTCAATAGAGTGCTCATTAAATACGGGAAACACGAGATAATTTTAATTACGTAGTGTATTTGCTGTAATCTTTAAATTTTTGAAAAGTTGGTAGTAAAGGCCTGTAATTTATAATAGGGTTTTTTTAATAAAAAAAAATTTAAAACATCAATGCCACAATTCTATAACGTGCAAGAAAAATAACTGCAATAGTCTTTAACACAATAAATAATTACAGTTCTCACGAGAGATAGGGCAACATTAGGTCATGAGGAAGGTGTCAAATTAAGCCCAGTGTTGCCAACGAGAAATTGACCTTAATTACTAAATAATACTGTTTTATTGTGGTTACGTGTGGTCAGCGTAAACTTCCTAGTATCTGATATAAATTGCTCAATCTGACTGACGGTTTCTCAGTCCCATCTATCCTAATATAAGTAGTTTCAGCTTCGGCTATTCGTGGGTGCTTGGTTGTGCCTCTTTATATTTCTTCGGGGATATGGGCGTGAAGATGATTTTTTTTAGAAACTTTGTTTCTGCTTTAAAATTTACACTTTTTCGCTTAAAAGTATAAAGAATCTTAACAATTTTTAGCCTTCGCGTAATGCCTTATTGCAAAGTAATAAAAGATTGCAACTTTTAACCTAAATACAAAAACGCCTTTAATTTCTGAAATAAAGTAAATTAGGCCATTCACTTTTATGTTTATTACGCGACCTTTGTCTCTACTGAAAGTAGTTTGTTTTGCATTATGTATTTGGTAACAGACTATTAGCCCAGATGAAGATGGCGCGAAATTAAATTCTTGACAGTTTCGAAATTTCATAATTGACACTTTTTTATTGTGCTACTGGCGTTAGCAACTGTCAGCCAGCAATTTAAATTAAGTAACAAAAGTTAAATTGAATACATGACACACTCTTTTTAAATCCTAAAATTCTACTTTCCTAGTGGACCTGATAGTTTTATATTTGTGGTTTTTAATACAGCAAGGCGAACAAGCCGACGCATATCCTGCTGATACGAAATATACACTATACGTTCTTTAAATGTACGTATATCCTACTGCGAAGGAAATAGTTCTGAATTTGACTTAAATGTTTTTTCATGTGTTACCGTAGACCGTTTAATAAATAACGGAACTGTTATGCTCCTTTTATTTGAAATCTAGTGCTTCTTGTTTAGTCCTCTAAGTTTCTACTCATTGGTTCTTGGGTTAGTAATAAATATCAATATACTAGGAACCAATCAGTTATTAATTGACTTTAATTAAATTAATCAAGTTCTAACTTCACGGAAACAGTAAAAAAAGAAACAAAATAACATTACATAATAATTTAATAATTTAATTTAATTAATAATTTAATAAAAGATAATTTAAGCGCGTAATATTACAAAAAAAAACGCAATCGGTTTTAATATTACTTCGTATAGGTATATAAATATTGCGACCACCCCAGATGCACGCTCTTTCGAATAAAAAAAAATTAAATCGGTTTACAAATGACGGAGAAATTGGGTAGTGAAACATAAAAAAAATGAAAGCGTCTTGACATTTAACCTCCTCCTTTTTGTTAAGTCGGTTAAAAATATTTGATGCAATTAATATAAAAGGCCGGTTTCCAGTTTTATGGCATTTAAATTATGCATTACGCTTCTTAGCAGGTGATCCGAAATGATTACCTGAAATTAAATTCTTTGCGACACTTTAGTCATTCCGTAATTTTAACTTGGATTTTTGATAGGCGAAAACAGCGAACAAGCATGTGATGTGCCTCTTCTGATAGTAAGAGATAACAAGGACGTAATAGGTGCGATCTTGCCGGGTTGATAACCCTAATGTGCTTAGCTACCGGCTAACTTACCCTTCGGATCGGAATATAATAGTCATTGGCGGCAGGAATAGGTAAGGCGATGGATTCACTTGCAGGCAACTTGTTACCAGTTTCTATTACCAGTTCTTGATTTTCCATTCTGCATAGACCCGGATTAATACGGGAATTTTTTATAGGTAACTGACCCCGCAGACGTTGTTCTGCTATATTTTTAATGTGATTTATTTAAAAAAATTGGGGTGAGTCACCCTTATCACTTAGGGGTATGAAAAATAGATGTTAGCCGATTCTCAGACCTACCCAATATGCTTACCAAATTTCAGAGGAATCGGTCAAGCCGTTTCGGAGGAGTATGCAGACTAACGTTGTGACACGAGAATTTTATATATAAGAATTTTATTTAGTACACGCGATGAACTATAAAAAATCTGGTGTAACGTATACTATTTTAATATTCAAATGTTAAACTTGAGTTTCTCTTAATGTTATCCGGTAATTTTGGTGGGATAGAGAGAAATTATGGAATAAGTTTTTTAATCATTATTAAATTTTGTGTATTTACCCAGAATGTGTTAAACTTAAGGCAATTTTGGTAGCATTTGCACAAATAAAACATTCATGAAGAAATTAGCGTGTCGTGAAAGATTAGGGAGTTAAAAACAATAATCCTACTTTACCGCCAGGCGGTAAAGTGCGGTAAACTGTCATGGAAAATACTTGGATTCAGATCCCGGCCTCAGGTTGGCAATGCACCATTACTACCTTTGGTGTCTTTAGGCGGCGTGTATTTCTTAACATCAGGAAATCCGTCTTGTTTGCCTTCCAATATCATAAAAAAAAAAAGATGAGGGGTACGCAGAGAGTATCGAGTGCCAGACCTCACGATCCTGACAAACCTGTCTTGCTTCCTTCACATTCATAACCCTTTTCATACAAACACGCCGGTTTCGGAGACTCTTGACACCACCCTTGGATAATATCCGATTGATCTGATCGTGAAATGTCAGCCTTGGTCTCCCCGGGTACCTACATCCATCCACATTCGCATTTTATATCTGCTTTGTCAATCTTTCATCTGTCATTCTTAATAAGGCGGTAAATGCATGTTACGAAATCCGGCTCGTCTTATACTCAGACTTAAGTGCATCTCCAGTGGAGACTTCTCAAATTCAATTCATAGTTTTCTATAAAAATGGCACTTCTTGAATATTTTAAATTAGATACCCGAAGCGATTGAAAAAACTGAACTAAAAGGTCGTTGGTTGGTTGGTATTACTCAAAGGGCGAAGGAGATGAAAATTGTTTTTCCTCAAACAAATGACAGATTGAAACAATAACCAATCGACTGAATAAATCTATTCTAGCATAAAGTCGCACGCCAAGTCCCTAGTTTTTCTTATTCCTCTGAATTTGCCTTTGTGATTTATGTTTATTTCTCTTTGTCTAAAGGAAATTATTCTTATTGTCTTAATTTGTAATTGTAATAAGTTTTAGAGTTCACTGCGACTCTCCTGGGTTCTTTGAGCATTTTTCTGTATTGCTAGTAAGGGTCACGTTTCTATATTTTTTGGCATTTTAAGCAACAAACATTAATAATGCTATAATTGTATTTTTTCCAGAACCCGTGATAAAATCTAAATAATTGCTACTTTTATTGCTAGTTAAGAACCATCTCGATCATGTCAGATTTTAAATAATTAGGTTATGAATAGTTTAATAAAGTCGTCTTTCTTTTATAAAAATCGATTAACCGCGTTTTAAAAAGGAGTATTTCAATTCGACTGCTTCTTTCAACATCATAATTTCAAAGTTGCTTTTACTTTAAATTATTTCCAGTTGCTATCATTTAAATATGATCAATATCCGATAAGTGGTTATTAAGTTACAGGTACTAAATAATACGGGTTTTTGTTATTTTGTTGTTTATAATACCCAAATTAAAGTCGGCTTTATAAAATTTTATTCTCTGTGTTACTTATAATTAAAAGTCGAGTAGAGAAGAAAGAATAGGATTAAATAAAATTTAACTGATTTTATAATTAATATTTTATCTGCATATGTATCCAACTTTTATCTTAATACCAAAACATCTTTTGAGTTCTCATATCACATATGGTGAAAATGCAAACGTTTATTTAGTTAATTTCATGACACTGTTATGTTACTATTGCCGTGTATTGCATCTTTACAATAAATTCCTTGCAGGTAGGCAGAGGCCAAATATCACAAAACTTGCAGACCTGCCTAGCTTCCTCCACATTCATAAATGTTTTTATAAAAACACGTTGGTCTCGAAGGCTAGAGCCTTGGCGCCACTTTTAGATAAAACCCGACGGATTTGATCGTCGAATATCAACCTAAGTCTCCGCGGGTACCTACATTTGCATTGTAGGTATATATGGTTTGTCAATATTTCATTGGTACGTCTACGACTGAACCAACGCAGCCTGCCCTTTCGCATTATACACCTTTTTTAAACCCACTATTTTTCGGATCTTACTACTACGAATGCGATAAGGGAGCGTCACACATATCACATATTTTCTTTAGCTCTCTAATTTGTACTTGTCTCTAGTTTTTTTCTGATACACCCCACTCTCGCTTCAACAACAATGTTGAGATATAAAAAGAAATATGCAAAACGAGCATAACACCCTGATTCAAAACCTCACTTTGAAATAACTTACCCAGCGCTCTATTCATACTACTCCTTCACATACTCTTTTATCTACATCCACTGCATACCTTCTGAACCTCGCAAAAACATAGATATACAATATCATTGACTTATTCCAGCACTATATCGACAGCTAAAACTTAAACAACTAAAACAGTGCATCCAAAAAACAACAGACAAATATAGAAGTATAGGTTACTGGTAACTAACGCATGACCTCTCTAAGGCGGCTTTAGTACATGAAAAGTAACAAATGTTGTTCTATAACTTTTAGAATATCGCAAAAAATTAATTTGGTACTCCATACAAAAAGTTCGTCGTTCTCTGAAAAAAATTATGGAGAACCAAAATTTTTTTTCGCGATATTCTAAAAATTGTAGAATGAAAGTTGCTGCTTTTGATGTGCTAAAGCTACCTTTGAAAAAGCGTTAGTTACCAGTAACCATGTATACACGGGAATGTTTTTTTTTTCTTTCTAGATTAGAACAAAATAAAAATACTAGTATTTTTAAATAGGGATAATGCCCTATTCAAAAATAGAGGTTACTGGTAAAAGGATAAAAATTTTGGACTGTATACAAATATATAAAATGCAAAGTATAAAAATACAAAAAAAATATTTTCCAACAAAAACTTGGAGTACTTACACAACCTTTACCACTAAGCGCTATAAAAATAATTTGTGTCCTACCAATTTCATAACAATAGGTTCAGGGGAGCTTAGTTAAAAACTGCAGAACGAGAATTTTATCTGTCAAAATAATATCTTCACGCCCCTATCCCCGAACGGCTTCTGCTCGAAAAAGCTAAATCCGTCAATGTGATATGTGGCAAGTCTATCGAGAACCGGGCACGTGTCTAATCTAGGGCAACGTTGTTTTTATTAGAAAATAATAATCACATTTTGTTTTGTATATAAAATAAAAAAACAAACATAGAAAATATAAAAAAAAATATGAAATTGTATAAAAATTATAAAAAAATAATATAAAAATCGAACCTGTGATCTCATGAAGTCAAGACCTACACCGGACTGCTAGACCATCGAGGCGATACTACGAGTACCTACATATAGACTAGGATATATTATATACTAGCTGTTCCGGCTAACTTTGTTTCGCCAGTTCAGTTAGTTTGAGAAAAATTAAAATTTTGTTTTTTTGCAGTTTCCTCACAATTGAACAGGATAAAACGTATCCTATGTTCTTCTCCCGGTTCTAAGCTACCTCCTTACCAGTTTTCAGCCTAATCGGTTCAGCCGGTCTTGATTTGTAAATAGTGTAACTAACACCACTTTCTTGATGGTTTGGCATACTTTGGACCCCTTTTTACGAAAATTGCGCGGACGCAGGGGCATAAAATTTCGCACACTTATAGTTTATGTGTAGGAAAAGTACAGAACGATAATATTTTTCAACAATAATGCTTTTCAATATTAAATCAATAAATAAAACATTACCCACACTACCACGCATTTGACACACACAAACAAATATATTGATGATAACGATAAAAGATCATAGATGGCGCACTAATAAGTTTGGAAACAAAGTAGTTGGTCTTGAGAAATGAAGATAGAGTTCTTATCAACAAAATATTAAAATTTATTATGGTCGAATTTCGAGCAATGGGCGACCACTAGTTTATACAAATATAGACTATAAGTTTGTCTCGTTATTTTCGGCATTTTCTGCTTGAAGGCGGTTATATGTATATTAATAGTTTTTTTT
>NJDC01002116.1:167632-181984 GCA_002245475.1 Calephelis virginiensis | reverse complement strand
CTAACATGCATGTAATACACGCAAACAAATATTTTGATATATATTGATATTTTTGATATATTTGATATAAATATTTTACGATTATAACGATAAACGATCATAGATGGCGCACTAATAAGTTTGGAAACAAAGTAGTTGCTCTTGAGAAATGAAGACGGCGTTCTTATCAACAAGATATTAAAATTTATTATGGTCGAATTTCGACCAATGGGCGACCACTAGTTTATATAAATATAGACTATTTAAGTTTGTCTCGTTATTTTCGGCATTTTCTGCTTGAAGGCGGTTATACGTATATTAATAGCTTTTTTTACATTTGGAATACATTCAATGTTAATGTCAAAGGTACAGCTTTTATAGATATATAAATTGACAATTGGCTCCAATACATTAGTACCTATATCCGATCTAAGACCATGAGAAGCACAAAAACTGTACAATTACCTATAACAACCAAGTAACAAAGGCAAGTCTTAATGTAATACAATAATTACGATTGTACACAGTAATTAGGCATTTTGTCGGGTTATGCAAAATTGTGGGACCGACTTTCAAGTCTACTTATTCAGGTCACCTCATTGGTGTAAACAGACAGACAAATAAATAACATATGGGGATATGAAAATTTAAATGTTATTTGTAAGTCTCTTAACTAGAAAACACTTGAACGGATTTATTTAATTTTATTCAGTTTTAATTTTTTTTCATTTAGTTCAGAATTTTAAAGCTTAGATAAATTAATGTTTTGCGAGATATTATTATATGCGTGATAGTATTTTTTTTTATTTTTCCTATACACACAGTTATTACTTCTCAGTGACAGGCAGAACGAAGTTTGACCGGACAGCTAGTTAAAAATAAGATATCCTTATTTAATAAAGCTTATGAAAATTGATATGAGAAATCCCGATATATAAAAATCTACTACTAAGGAAAACAATCCATAAATTTCTTGAATTTCCAAACAGGAGTTCAATTTGTTAGCCACATAAAAAATACCGTGTCCGAAGTGGTTAGCACTTGTAAGACCATCGACTAAACATACCATACCTTAATACCAAAACTAAAAGATATTTGGATCATTTTATTTTTTGTGTCGATGTCTTTTATGAGATGTACTGAACGCTGTCTAAGATTGAAAGACTTATTTTGGAAGGACCTTACTATGATATACTAAGATCATTACTAGACAGAATTTGCAACATAACAAGACATCTATAAATTTTTAAAGAAAGAAAAAATTTCGCCCCAGACAGGATTTGAACCTGTAACCTTTCGTCTCAAGCCGACGAATGCTCTAACCAATTGAGCTACTGAGGATTCAAGTCCTGTGGCGAAATTTTTAATTCCTTTCAAACCCGTTAACGCGGGTAGTTATGTCCTATAGATACACAATTCTGAGTACCAAATGAGTTCATCATTACAGATGAAATTCACATTTTAGAATGGCCATAACTTTCGAAAGTTTCGATCGAAATCCTGTCTGAGGCGAAATTTTTTCTTTCTTTAAAAATTTATAGAAATCTATCCCAAGCACAGGGCAAGTGCTAAAATAAAAATACGTTGCGAGATAACAAGACATAATTATGTACAAGTTTTGATAAGTGAATTAAAGAAAAACAATACCATGATCTCAGATCAATAATATACTTTTTACAATAATAGTATTTTTTAATGATCTGAGACCGTGACGTCTGATTTGATCAAACTTATGCTTTTTGGGATTTTTGCATTTGAATCACGTTCGGAGTTTTGGATCATTGAGGGAAAAGATGGTCGAAGTTTTTTCATTATTATTGAATTTCGTTTTTATGTTGAGTGAAATTAGTCAATTTTAGTGGCATTTTGTACAATTTTGTTTAGTAAATAGTGAATGAAATAATCATGAAGAAATTAGCGCATCGTGTATTTCGCCGTTGCCGCCAAATCTCACTATATGAGCTTGAGTAATGAGGCCACCGCTTTACTCAAGACCCGACATGACTTGTATTGACGACTTATGACTAATTTTCAATAATTGAAACCCGATTTTGGTAAATTGGTTAACTTGATACAAATTTCTACTTGACTTATTGAAATTGAAATTAAAAAATAGGTAAAGCTAGTAAGAAAGAATCACGATCGAAGTACTTTTTTGTGGAATTATATTGTTTGGCCTTTACAGGTACAAGTAACTGTGAATTATAATAATAAAAATAAATAAAATGCTAGTTTATAATAATCGCCTCTGTGGTCTAGCGGTCCGGGTGTTGGACTTGACTGCATGAGGTCCTGGGTTCGAATCCCGGGTCGGCCAACATAAACAAAATTGGATTTTTCCAATTTTCCAATAAAAAAAATGTTGGTCGGGATTGGAAATGTGCCCGGTTGGCGATAGGCTTGCCACCTATCACATTGTGGGACTTAGTGTCTTCGGCTAGTCGTGGGTGCCTTGGTTGTACCTCTGCCTACCTCTTCGGGGATATGGGCGTGAAGATACTTTTTTTTTTTATAATAAAATAATAAATGATGCAATAGAAAACAGATTATTGTCAAATTTAATTTACTACTATTATTAGAAATGTCAAATGTCAATTCAGATGTGTATTTTCCCGCCCTTGACCTACAAGCGCCACAAAAACTAGTCAAAATTTAACTAACAAACTATTTCCCGAACGCAGAGCGTGCGAACCCTATAATAAAAACGACAAGGTCCGAATATATCTAAAATTATATGAAACAGATCTATGACGACACTCTTTGCAATACATTGTTTAAGATGTTATCTCATTTCCCACGCTCTGAGCACATCCATACAACATTATTTACGAGTTTGGGTGAACATTGTAACGCCAAACAACCTCCAAATTTATCTATTTTACAAAGGTCGATGAGCGATCAAAGTGCATTCTGGGAGACTCCCAGAACGATGTACAGCAAAACAATCAGCTGGCTCATCTTTTTTGTGTTCCTACTAATTAAAAACTAACATGAGTATGTTTTTATGTTCCGTTTTTAAGTCAAAACTATTTGTTATTATAGAAATACAATGAATTGTAGAAAATGACTTCACCTGCTTTGTGTTTTCATGTGTTAACAAATTTCCGTGAAAGACAAGTTTAAGGATGAAGTAACGGTCAACAGGTAGGTATTATGTAAAGGTAAACAAACAGAGCGATTTCCTGATGAAAGGAACCGCCTTCTTTCGGCGACATCATGGAGAGAAAAGATGGTTGCATTTTTGTAATTATTATTTAAATTTGGTAGCATTTTGTATAATTTTATTTAATTAAAGTAAAAAGTAAAAGATGATAATCAAAATAGTATTTCTTCGTTGCCACCAAATCTCAATAACTGAGTTTGAGCGAAGAGTCATGATTTGACATTTTAAGACGACCTTTGACTAATTTTGAACAATCAAAGTCGGTAACTTGATGAAGACACATGAATGGCAGATGCAAACGCCCTAGCCAAAAACTAAAGAAGGAACCATAGCTTACAAACTACAGGTACCTAAAAGTTTTGGCGCCATCGAAAGGAACTTTGTGTATATTATGAATAAAATTAGTTAATGTAGGTGGCTAACTGCTGATTATTTATTTTATTTTATCTGTTGTTTTATTGTGTTTAGTCAAAGTGCACAAGTTACATATTTACGAAGAAATGAGTGTATCGTGTATTTCCTCGTTATTTCCAAATCTCACTAAATGAGTTTTAGTAAGGAGGTCACTTAATACTCAGACATGACATTTTATAGCAACTATGTTATATGAAACTGAAGAAGTGAGTTAAGCATAAATAAAAGGAAAAAGAATGAATCATTATGTAAGACGTGGCAGTATGGCCTAATGGTCTTAGCTTGTGACAGAAAAGGATAAATTACAAAAACAACAAACAAAAACTACAGGTACCGATGTACTCAAAGGTATTGATGTTACGTTTGCCATTTTAAAGGACCTAAAGCCTTTTGCGTATTTTCAATTCCTGCATAGCTTTCCAAACTGGGACTTGACAACGGCAAGCAGTAATGAGTTTAGTAGTAAATTTTTTTTTCTAGTTCTTTTTTCTGTTTTTGTCCAGTGTTTTAACAAAGTTTTATAGGGATAAACAGGGGCTTACGATTATTTTTATCTTAGACGGATTGCATCTTCGATCATTGTCGCTAAAACTGGTTCAAAATATGAATGCTTGATATCTATTATATTGCCTTATTAATCGAGATGTTAGCGAAGGTGCCTAACGCCACCGATCAGCCTCAAGGCTCAGATTCGATTTCCGACTGGGGCAGACATTTGTATTTTGTAATGGACTTCAGCATCCATGATTGTTAGAGATAACCGCTTCCGATAGATGCTGTAGGTGCGTCGCTGTCCTGTGGCTGGGGTTCTAGGCCAAATGTGCAAGCGGTTAACCCTACAACCCAGACCGGAATATGTCATTGTCATTATAGCTGCAGGAATCGGTAAGGCGGTGGATCATTAACCGGGCAAGTTGCTGCGCAGCAGTTTGCCACCAATTGTAATGTTAGTAATGAACGGATTTGCCTTAGCTCAACTCTTTCGAGCTGCCAGACAGTGCGGCAGATGGTCAATTCTACACTGAGGACCTGGACTAATACGGAGATGAACATGTGGAGACGTGTGATGAGTATCAATGCCTGTATTTTTATTTTTAACGATTGTTTCAGATTGATCAGAAATCTTCAGAATGTCAAGAACAAGAGTTTGCGGGATACGAGTTGGCTCAGTAGGACTTTTCGCCATCCTGCTGACCATAATTGACAAGTCTTTAGCGGTGAGTTTGCTTATGTGGAGATGATTGCAAAACCCTTGGCATGACACCGATCAATTTTTAACACTCGATGGAAAAAGAGGGGTGTTACAAGTTTGACAAGTCTGTGTCATAAACACAGACTCGTGTGTGTCTGTGGCATCCGAACTGCTAAATGAAGGGATCGATTTCAAAGAGGATTTTTTTAATAAATTAAAATGAAAAGGATGGTTCTTAGCTACATTACGAATAGGTTTTGTCAGAGCTTTAATATTTTGTTTATTTAATAATACAATTTATTTAGGCAAAATAACATCTTTACTAGCAGCAAAAAATAAAGGTAGGTAGTCTATATTTTGCAGTGTTTTGAATAAATGAATGGATTTATTTATATATTAGGAAAACAAACAAGCAGAGATGCTAAGTCTTTTGTGTAAAAATACTGACTACTCTACTTTCCATACTGGAACACGACAACGACGAACAGTATTTTATTTATTTATTTAACACTTTATTGCACACAAAAACTAACATACACAAAATACACGAGAAGTTAAAAATGCACAAAAAGCGAGCTTATCTCTAACTAAAGAAATTTCTTCCAGCCAACCCAAAAGAAATTAAGCTGTGAAAATAAAATGGAAGGCATCGTGTACGAAAAACAATAAACTATAGCTATACTTAGAACAAATAAATAAAAATATACTAATAAAGTGTGTAAAAAATAAAACAGGTACAATTATAATTATTAAAATATCTCCTATCTGAGTGGTATTATGGCATTAGAAAATGTAACTGTTACAAATCAGGGTGTACCATTGCAAATAGGGTTACCATGTCTCAGGATTTGTCCTGAGATCTCAGGATTTTGAAGTGTTTTTCAGAAATCCGGCCAATCTCAGGACTTTTCGGTTTTTAAATAAATTAGTTATATTACGGGGTATGGGGTAGGAGAAGAGAGGGGTGAATAAGGTGAGTGCACCGCGTCGCCCCGTGCGAAGTGGGAGTGCGTTGTGTGTGTGTGTGTAGCGCCCGGTGCAACATCGAACATCGAGTATTTTTTTTCTAACATGATTATTTTCAACGGTCGCGACAAAATCTCAGGATTTGTCATTGAATTTGTACCAATTTCTCAGGATTTTTAAAATTTCTATATGGTAACCCTAATTGCAAAACTAACTTATTACACTAGTAGAATAATCCAGTTTCCCAGGAGTTTCCAGGAGTTTGTTTCGCCGTTTCTTCTCAGGAGTTTGTTTCGCCGTTTCTTCTCCTGTCTGGCTAGGTTTGGAAACGGTGGTAGTTTACGGTAGATAGGGATAAATTAATTTACATTCTAAAAATTGTGTGTATTAATAAATAATCATGTAATCTCAAAACAAACAAAAAGCAGTGTGTAAGTAGTAAATCGTGAATAAATAATTAAAAACATATTAAAATATTTGCACACCACAAGTTGGTAGAATACTTACGCTTAAATAATTTTGTAACATCTTTGTAACACTCATATTCCGCAAATAAATATTTTTTCTTTCTTTCTTTCTTTCAGTCAAATGAATTATTCTTCTTGTGGCCGATAGGGTTGTCTCATCTCTATGCCTAGGTGTGTACTTAAAATCACCTCTTGCAGACAGTTATATAGCAGCCTATATTCTGCAATGACAGAAGCTATCACTACGGACACCATTAAACTCTCCGGCTGTACTAAGGATATGGCCGAATAAGTTCTCACAGTATTTCATGAATGCGTGCAACATTAATTTGGCTTTGAAAGATTGAAATATGATTCATTCATTTATGAGCATTCAGATTAATTACTTAGTAATCTTCTCATAATAGTTCCGTGCTCTTAAAATGATTATAAATCGCAAATATCCTAAAGGCAGATGATATTACATCAGTGCGCTCTATTATCTTGTTTTCAATGTTGTTATAACTACGTAATAAAACTACTGCGAAAATGGTATTATAACAAACTATTTATTACAGTTTATTATTAACATTCTGTCATTTATATTATAGCAATAATGAAACTTTTTACGCCTGCAATATATTAATTAAAAAACAATCATTACAATCTTTGCCATTGTTATAATTATTTAAATAAAATAATGATCCAATTATATAGATTATCTGATATTAGCTTTCTTGTAGATCTAAAGATAATATTCTATTGTTTGATCATGTATTATTTTTACATGTTATGGACTAACATTTTCCCACGGCTTGACTCATGCTGTAAAATTATTGTAAAGTAAATACTTACCAATAATTATGAATCCCTAATAATGCTTTAAAATTTTTTTTTATTAATGCTAAAATGTTTATGTTTGAACGTATGTTATGTTTTTACGTCCAAGATGTAACAAAATAGATTAGACTTCGAAAAAGGACATAGACTACTTTGTATTTCGATTTTTAATCGGATTCACGAAGGATAGTTAAAAAATTTAATATAAAGACGAAGTTTGTGACGAAGTTGGACATATTCAGGTAAAAGACGAGGTAGGTTACATACTTAAATAATAAGTTGATGTAGTGCTAGAGGACTGTGCAGCAACTTGCCCGGGTGGACATCCACCTCCTTACCTATTCCTACCGCCATAATAACTCTGTCCTGTTCCGGTCTGGAGGATAGGGTGCCGTTAAACATGCACAATAGGCCCAAAATCCTGACCACAGGACAGCGAGGCACCTATGCACGTATGATGAGAGGCATTTATGATGTTTACAGATTCCCGTGTTGGTCCTGGCTCCTTTGAAGAATATACCATTTGCCTTCCTACCAGGCAGCTCGTAAAAGGCGAGCTTAGGCTTACATTCACTAACACCTTGACTTCTTACTAGGTGGTAGAGTTTCGTAGCGCCCCGCCCTGATTGATACCACCGCCTTACCTATTCCCGACGCCATAAGGTCAATGCTTGCCGTTGACGTGTTCCGGTTTAGAGTGTAAGGTAGTTGGTAAACTTAATTTTGCTCGAGGCCTAACAATCTGGCCTCAGGTTGGCAACACCCTATTACCACATTTGGTGTCTCTAGGCGGCGTGAATTTCTTACGATCAGCAAATCCGTCTGCTTGTTCCTTGCAATATCATAAAAATTAAAAAATGTAAAATTCGATTGTATCTAACTATTAGAAGACCCGTGTGGATATTCGCTGTCTAGTCACATTAAAACGAGCGTTTAATTGTTTTTGGTTTGCATATTAGGCCTGATATCTCGACCACAACTGCGATGCACCCGTAACGTCTTTGAACTTACTATAATTTAGAAAGAGAGTTCGGTAAACTAAAAAGAGACACTACTTAATGGACCTCTTTTCTGAGAGACTAGTGTTGTCACTTAACAAAAGTCAAAAGCCGGCAAATTAAATGGAGCCAGCAATATTATAGTAACGATATCAGATTTATCACTTTTTTAGGAGTGTAATTAGTAGTAATATAGCTTCATGGGTGTTAACTATCAAGAAAGGACCTAACGGAAAAGGTGACAAAATTAGAAAAAGTGGTGAAAACACGATTCTTAAGAGGAGTCAACAGTACTTTCCCTATGAGTCTACAGTACCATAGAAGATTCTCGATAGTTATTTCTATGAAATTATAGACCGCCGAGGCAAACGCCTCATACAACAGTACACATACAGATACAAAACTCGCGACTCCGCCGCCGTCGGGGGCGGCGAAGAACCTTGTTCCGCCCTGGGCGGAATATAGCCACGATGTCCTCCGACGCAAACCACGATTCCACCCTAAGCCAAGGTACGGTCTCACAGGTCCCACCCATACTTCAATCTCTGGCTGAGCATTCTGTACGCCTACTAGCCCAGTGACGTTGTAAAAGTCTTTAGACGTACACAACAAGTAGACATTTCGAAAAAAAATCTATGAAATCTTTGCACAGCGCCTCTACTGGTAAGAGAAACACATTTTCAGACTAAAAGCTCATTTCGATACGTAAATTATAGCACGTAATCTACAGCAACTTATGGCAAGGGCTGAGCAGCAAGTTTCGTATGCCCCAGAACGGCACTGTCAGCAAGAATCGGCATGGAGTCATAAAGCTCGTTACACACAAGTTTGGTTCGAATGAACGGAGTCATCAGAGATAAAGACTTCAACAAGTCTTGATTGTAATTCGCTGGATTATGATCAGTTTTAAAGGATCTGGAATGCTCCAAACGCTGTGATATTTTATATTCCGCAAAACAATCCATTAGGTTGTTAGTGAAACATTTTCCCATGGCAAGAGAGAGCATGTTTTTATTTTTGACTGGTGTGAAAGTTTGAACTGTATTAAAGCCAATAGAGAAAATTCTATTTGAGCTTGAAATTTTTAATCTATTTATTTATAACCGCCACTTTGATCAAGAGGTTAGTTAATACAACTCTAACTCCACCGACTTACCGCGAGGCTTGGATTCGATTCCCGAGAGGGGCATGCATTGATCTGATGAACATTTAAATACCTGAATTTCTGAGTCTGAGTGTTTATTAAATTAATGGTAGTATCTACTTAAATCTTCCTATTTATAGTATTGTAGTACCCCAATAACACAAGCACCTAATTTGATTAGGTACTTTGGTATTACATCATTTTCTGTAATTTTTCCAGGAATATTTATTTAATAATATGAAAATGAATCGCTAAAATGTCTGAACGCGCATAACTTCCAAATGACTCGGCCGATTTAGCTAATTTTGATTTTCAATTATTTGTGGAATGCAGGGAATGAATTCTAAAGATTTAAAAAGTAAAAAAAAATGGAAGAAACTGCTCGGAAGCCACGGAAAACATTTTAATTTTTCCCATACAAACAGAATGGCTGGAACGAAGTTCGCTGGTACAGCTAGTGTCATTATATTAATGCATAAACTAACACATATTACGTTATAAATATTTTATTAGAAAACATAAGATTTTTCTTTATAACTCTAGTTATGACAAGACTAAATTTATATACATTATTAAATTATATAATTTTCTAGACTCTATATTGCAAAACACGTAATTAATGATTGCTGGTCAATACAATCTCTTTTCCAGTCTCTGGATGGATACATCGCTGGTCAGGACTACCCAGCGTTCGAAGAAGTGCCCAAGGGCTTATCCTTTTCCTGCGACAACAAGATACCAGGATACTACGCGGATCCTCAAACAATGTGTCAGGTATTTCGTTATTTTTTTCATATGATAGCTGGCCTGGCTGGTTGTTCCCGTCTTGTTAATTACTGCTCACCCCTGTCTTGTTCCGTTTCGAAAAATATGACTTACTCACGAAGGGTTAACCATGTTACTCTTAGGTCATGTCTAGGATTTTGCCCGGTAAGGACTATGCACCCACCGCCTTACCTATACCGGCCGCTTTATTGACTCTGTCGTGTTCCGGTTTGGAGGGTACTGGGTAGGGTACAGTTGCACTATAACTTGCTGACTCCTGTTCCATGCCATAAGGTTTCCTGGTAGAGATAACTGAACTGGTAATGCCGCCTTTGTGTGTAATTTAGTTTTTATTACATTTTATTTTGTATATTTGTTACATAATATATGTTATAGCATTATTGTTTTGTATTTTTAGGTACTTAGTTAATAAAAGTTGGGGAATCTGGTCTACAATATATTTAGTTAATTGTATCTGGCACTAGCCAGACTACATGGTTACTTGGGTTGTGCATCTGCCTACCTCTTCAGTGATATGGGCGTAAAGATATTTTTTTTAATAAAAAAGTAAATATTTGTTTTCAGGTGTGGCATTGGTGTGTGCCTTCTTTAGGCGGGAACACGATGTTCTCCTTCATATGCGCTCCTGGTACCGTCTTCAACCAGCAGACGAGGGTTTGCGACTGGTTCTTTAAGGTAATATTGCCATTTTCGTTTCCATTTTATTTAAGTAACTAGCCAAGTTCTGACTTTCTATTACCCCCTTCTCTCTGCTCCTCCGTTCTACTCGAGGGCTATTCATTATTTATATGTAAGCATTCTGTGAGGGAAGTTTTAAAAATTTATAGACACTGTTAGTTTTTTCAAACCCATTCTTACATCACATTTTCCAAATCGATGTTATATTAAAAATAAATGTTCACCTATCTAATAAAAAAAACTTTGATTGACATCAAACTGGAAGTTTTGATGTAACTCATTTTTTATCATACTACTCTTTTGTGTAAATGACCACATTTTATTATCCATAAATTGAAAAGGAATCTTGCGTAATCTATATATTAATACGTGAAGCAAAAACTTTGGACCCCTTTTTACGAAAATTGTGCTGACGGAGGAATATGAAATTTGGCACACTTATAGTTTATGTGTAGGAGAAGTGCAGCACGCTAATATTTTTTAATGATAATGTTTATAAAGTGCATTAATTAAAAAATAAAACATTACACGTAATACCATGCGTTTGACACACACAAACAAATATATTGATGATAACGATAAAATTTATTGTGGTCGAATTTCGACCAACGGGCGACTACTAGTAAAAATAAAAATAAAATATTTATTTCGTTTCAGGTGGACTGTGCTGTCTCAGAAGCATATTACGGCATAAACGAAGACCTGTACAAAGACCTTAATGGCAACTTTATAGCTGGAAAAAAGTAGACCCTAATTCTTTTTTAGACGTAATTTAGAATGAATACAAAATATTCTAGTGCCTGATAATTTTAGTGTAGCAAATATAAAGTACAGTTAAATTGCCATAGAATAGGTAGTCTTTGTAGTACTCGTTTCTTGTTTTTGCATTTTCTGCCAAACTGACACTTAACGCCCGTTCATATTGATTTTTTTCGAATTTCACAAAATTAATATTTCGACTAGAAAAAACGCACGTATGAATGAACGGTTACAGACGTACATCACACGGAAGTTTTGCTGTTAGTTTTACCACAGTCCCTGCTATGAAGAAATAAGAAATCATAGCGTGTATGAAGGTGACCTAATACCTTGTTATGAAATCAATATATTTATTACAATACAAACAATAATTACATTGACTAAAATTCAAACAGAAATCAATGACTGTGGAAAAACTGACACCAATATCTACCATTTAGTAATTGCTTAAGCATGGTGCACGCAGTATTACAATTAAGTACAAAGCTTTGCAAAGCATGGAAATGTCCAGATTTTTACACAATATTACCTTTTTTTCTTTTTTATATTTTTATATTTATAAGTATCATTGTAAAATATTTTCACATCACAATTAGAAATTATCACTATTGTAAACTAGAGTTAAGTCTGTCACTTAGTATAATATAATAAAAAACGACTTTTTTAAAATTGAAATTGGACTCTGATGGCAGAAATTAAATAAATGTTAGCAAAATTAAATATATAGCAAAAAACCTAACTTCAAATCATAAAAAAAAATAAGACAGTTTTAGATCCTGCAGTTAAATTGTGTAATGAAATAAAATGTAAAATAGTCTACAAATTAAATGATATCAACAAAAATACCTATCAGTGTTAAAAAATATAGTTTTTTTTATTTTATTTAAATGTTCAGCACTAACGTTATTTTCATTTTACTGAGTAGATGCTTACAAAGTTACCTACTAAGTTTTTTTAAACCCTTTTGCTATTAAGAAGACTAAGAACCATACTTATTAATTGATCAATTTCGTATATTTTGGATAATGTTTGTGATAGTAAGTTACCATAATTTCTAAATATAAGTTATATCATTTAAGTCCGTATATTTATAAGTTTTATTGTTTAGTTCTAAATTAGTACTTCAAAAGTTTATTTAATTTAACTCGAGAAATAAATTATAAAGTTTAGAAAACTTACAAAAAAGATTAAAATTATTGAAGATATACATTTGTGCCTATTTTGCTTCATATTGACTAAATTTAATTTTCTCACCTAACTAATTCGAAACTAATATTATTTGTATAAAATTATTGAGCAGAGTGGTTGTTTGAGTTGAGTGGTTTATATATTATATTGACATATTCTAAAGTCTGTAAAATAATGTTTATACAATATATAAAATAAAATAACGCGTGAAGTAGTAGACAGCAAAAATGAGTCTCGTTAAATAACGCAGATATCTTACTAACCCCTTTAAAAAACTACCAAATCTGCGTTTACTATTTCCCAAGGTTTTTACAGATTCTTAAGGTATAGTTATACTTTTTAAAAATATTCAGATTTTGGGACACTTTATTTGTTACTTTATTATTCTTTCTTATTTAAAATTTATTTTAAAAGTAGCCGTTTCCAATGTTTTTTGCTGTATTTCTCTACATCTCGTTTCATCGTGAGTAAATCTATAAATATTTTAATTTATAACGCCTTTGATTGCCTCGTTGGCCGAGGGTCTAGAGTACGCGTTTAACACTACCTACCAAATTGCGGAACCCGATTCTTGGAATTGGACGGTTGAGTTAATGGTGAATAAAAAGCTTACTTATTACAGAAAGTTTGAGAACCGCAACGTGAGAACTCTGGTCTTACAGTTTTTCAAGGAGGTAGATGTCACTTAACAGCAAATAGATCGCTTTCCTTGTTTGCCTCCTTTCCTCCTTTAAATAGTGTCCGCAGTATGCTTCCTTTCAAATATTTCAAATACGTGCATTTGAGCCAGCAGATTCTTTAAAAGGTTGGTCTTAATTATAATTTACTTCACAAATTAAATGTAATTCATTACAATTTGTAGAAACTAAGCACTAGTAGAATAGCAATGTATTTTGTATTTTTATAAATAAAATTATTTTTTTCTTGCATTTTATTTTTCTGTATATCATAACTTTTTAAACATACTATATCTACATATTATACATACTGATCAATGAGCGGTTTGCAACTTGCTGCTGGGATAGTGATCACCTACTCTTCTACGCCATTAGAATATTTATTGACTATATCGTTTTCCGTGATAAAAGGTCGGTAATTTGGACCTTCACGAAAACCACCTACAAAATAGCCACTCACCAGTAACGTCTATAGTGCCTTGCCAATGGAGTAGGTATAATTTAATGTAAATAGTTTCCATTGTTGATAACAAATTCTGCACTCTGAAATGAAAAAAAAACAAGTAAGTTCACAGTAATCGATAAACATCGTAAATATCTTCACGCCAAGTCCCTTACTGTGTAGACTGATGATATCAAATGTCAAATGTCACGATCCTTGCAGATCTGCTTGGTTTCCTTGACACTCACTACCCTACTCATACAAACACACCGGTTTCGGAGACTCTTGACACCAACCATGGATAAAACGTTACCGATTTACCTTACTGATTACCTAGAATGTCAATTTATCTCTCCCTTGGTACATAAATCCATCCACATTCACATTGTATATCTACTTTGTCAATCTTTCATTTGTCATTCTTTACAAAAGACTGAACCACTTAGGATGCCTTTCTCATTCTTACACCAGCACTTTCTTTTAATGCTACTCTTTCTCAGATCTCTAAGTTACTTTTTGTTTTTTTTATTTAAAAAATATTGTTTGACGAACCGATGAAATCTAGTTCGATATAATATAAACGTTGTTGTGTCTAATGTTTGCCTTTATATTAGTTGTTCTATTGCTATAATCTGCTATTTTACTCAAACAAGGCAGTTGAAAATTTGACAGGCGATAAA
>NJDC01002116.1:153742-166384 GCA_002245475.1 Calephelis virginiensis | reverse complement strand
GACCGGGTTTAATCCGAGGGTCGTGTCAAAAGTCTCCGAAACCGGTGTGTTTATATGAATGTGAAGGAAGCTAGGCAGTACTGCAAGGATCATTATATTCGGCACTCGATACTCTTTGCGGTATGGGGTAGCCATGCCTTGCCTTCGTAATCCGTCTCTTAATCCAGGAAAGGGAGAGTCTCAAGTAGTATAGAGTTGGTCGATACTCTTCGCTCGCTGTTGTTAATTGTTATGGGTATATACATATTATTATTCTTATATCACTACATAGTATAAATCAAAGTCGATTCCTCTGTCCCTATATCCCTTTTGAATGCTTAAATCTTTAAAACTACGCAACGAATTTTGATACAGTTTTTTTTAATAGATAAAGTGATTGAAAAAGAAGGTTTATATGTATATTTCATAACCGTGCGAAGCCGGGGCGGGCTGCTCGTAATATATAAAAATCAATTGCCGTTCGTTAGTCTTACTAAAATCGGTCCAGATTTGACTAATTTTGATTTTGAATTATTTTTGGAAGTCCAAGGAAAGTTTAAAAAATAAGAAAAAATAAAAAATCGGCGAGAAAACTAAGGAAAACAACATTTTAAGTCTTCCCATACAAACAAAAAGGGTGGAATGACGATCGCCGCGACAGCTAGTTTTGTATATCAAAAAGTATTAAATTAATTAAGCATTAAATTAGTATTAAAAGTCGAAAATGGCTGGACCGATTTGGCTAATTTTGTTTTTAAATTTTTTGTGGAAGTTCATGGAAGGTTTAAAAGGTAAGAAAAATGGAAGGATACTAGCAAAAACAACATTTGAAGTTTTTCATATAAACAGAGGGGTCGAAAGAAGTTGGCCAGGACAGCTAGTTACTGGAGCGAGATGGTGAATGCCAACGCGACCCCATCTCGCTCCTTGCCGGGCGTCAGGAAGGTCATCGTGTGGTTTTTAGTCGGTTCGAGTCCGACATAACCCGCTGCTCCCCCAAGAGCGGTGGGTATTCGGGGGGATTTTCCACACGTAAAAAAAAGGACAGCTAGTTACTACATAAATATATAGAAATCCTAAAACGTACCGACTTACCAGGATATCATGATTAATCAACAACAACGCCTATTCCCTTATATCGAACCTTGAAATCGGCTAAGATACGTTAAGAGATCAAAATGACTTATTTTGAAAGTAATATATAACTGTCTCTCGTGGTCTATATAATATGGAACTATAGTTATATCGTATACGTCAACATCTCAAGTCACAATGTTTGTGGTTAAACTCTTTTAAAACCTCTTAACCGACTATTTCGTGTTTCTTGTGTATCTATATTTACACAGCATGACAATAGATCATAAAGTTTATTTCATATCCCAAGGTAATGTAATGCAAAAACTAGATACTAGATACTAGACAGATAAAGCCTAAATAGCGATAGCTGAATCGACTAGTAATACAAATGTGCATTTTAACCAACATTCACAAAACAAATTAAACATTTAATGTTAAAAACAATAGAAACCGCATTTGTGAATATACCTAAATGTACCTACATATGTACATTTACTTATATTATTTAGGTCAGTTGTAAAAAACTCTTTTCTACTTGGACATAGTTTGTGTAGTTTGTAACCACTAAATCGGAATATATAGATTGAAAGTTTTCTAATGTAAACATTTAGGAACGGACCCCTTTGCCCGTGAGAGGGTAAAACAGGTGCTCAAGTTTAAATAAATAGGTAATTGTTTGAACTTTGAAACTACAACAACATTATATGTAAAAGTCTCTACGTTGTATTTTAAATTTACGCACAGTATAACTGCAAAAAAAGACTCCAAGTTCATTACAACATCGCAATTTTTTTTTCGAAAGGTATAATGTTTTCGAAATGGCCCAACATAAATTTGAACAACATCCGCTAAGCAATTTTCGATTTGTACTTAACGTCGCCGCGACACGATGTCGTCAAGGAACGTAATATTTTATTGACATGACAAATTTGTTCTTCTTCTTCTTCTTTTATAAATCTGGCTTTCGATCGTTTTTCACGACTACTTTGCCAATGTCAAGTTAGTTAATTCTTATACAGTCATTAGTCACTATGTACGGTCATGTCAGGTACAGGTCTTGAGTAAAGCGGTGGCTTCGTTACTCAAGCTCATCTAGGAGATTAAACGGCAGCGAGGAAATAGACGATACACTAATTTCTTCATGATTTCATTTGCGCACTTTCACTGAACAAAATTAGTCTAATTCCCACCAAATTAACCCATTTCACTCAATATAAACACGAAATAATAATGAAAAAGTTACGACCACCTTCGTTCACGATGTCGCCAAAACTCCGTCAAACTTATACATTGTTAGATATATCAAAAACTGAAAGTGGGGTAACAACTTACAAACTAGTAACTTGTAACAGACTACTTGGAAATCATGACCTATTTTGTCAATATACGAGTAAAACCAAAGTGTACGGTAGATAGGATTAAAATTAATCTACCTTTAAATTTATTTGTAATAAATTATGAAACTTACTAAACATATAAATAAATAAAATGTCTACTAAAAATATAAATAAGTGTTGCGATTTAAATGTTAAAATGTATATAAATATTCAACTTCTTCAAATTTAATTAAAATTTGCACACCACAATGTGGTAGAATATGTTGTATTCTTAAATATCTTTGTAACAGCTTTAAACACACATATTCCGCATATAAATAATTTTCATTTCATTCCATTTCCAAAAAATGTTTTCTACTGGCTACTTAAGCGTAAATGTTCTCGAGTGGCGGCCTCGCATCGAAAGATGTAGTTTTGGACAACTTTCCACCCGGTGGACTAACGATCTGGTTAAAGTCGGCGGGGAGTCGCTGGATACAAACGGCTGGTGACCGTGACTTGTAGCGCTCGTTGGAGGAGGTCTATGTTCAGCAGTGGACGTCCTACGGCTGATAATGTTGATGATGACTTAAGCTAGTCCAGTTCTTTCCTTATTCATGGAAGCAGACAGCGTTATCACTATAACAGATGATGTGACTGTTATGAATAGATAAATCTTTGTAGGTTTACTTATTTCTTGACTAAACTAAATGGCTTAACCTGTATAATACTTAAAAGGGGATCATTAATGTTTAGTAACATATCAGGAAGTACGTGATTTAAGAGGTATTTATTTAGCAAATAAGTAATTTACCTAACATCTTAGCTTTAACGAAATATTTAAATCAGGTAATATTATCATTATACTATTTCTCGGTAAAATGTCATGGCCAATATTCAAATTGAGACAAGGTAAAATAAATATTTTATTGATAGTTTTAAAAAAATTCTAGTATTTTTTATGCGATTGCTTAGGAATGTAAACAAGCAGATTTACTGATCTCTAGCAAAATATATTTGCAATGACGTCACTGCTGTAATGAAAATCCATAGCTTTAAAGCCTCGTGTTTTAAGCTTTCAAACTGTTACGTGACAATGACAAGCATAATGGCGGCAAGAAGGTGCTATTAATTCGGGCGAGTAATTCTTATTCTTTCTGTGATTGAATATAATTAAAGGAATAGAGGTTCGCATGTCGAAAAGTGGCCCCAAGAAACTATGACATCAGGTCTGTATTTTTATTTAATTTTTTTATAGAAGAGGAGGCAAACGAGCAAGTGGGTCACCTGATAGAAAGTGATCACCTCCGCCCACGGACATCTGCTACACCAGGAGTATCACAGATAAGATCTGTATAACTGAAAACTGAGAAAAAAGATATGGCAATATGTCAAAATAGACACACAACTTCTCTGCTAGAGTACTGAGCAGCAACTTGTCCGAGTAGGAGTCTACTGACTGATAATGATGATACCATATTTTTTTTATGATATTGGAAGACAAACAAGCAGACGGATTTCCTGATGGTAAGAAATTCTCGCCGCCTAGAGACACCAAAGGTTGTACCATACGTTGCCAACCTGAGGCCGGGATGTTAGGCCTCGATCAAAAACAGGTTTACCGACTACCTTACCCTCCAAACCGGAACACGTCATGACGTTATGGCAGCAGGAATAGGTAACGTGGTGGTACCAATCCGGTTGAGTCGCTGCGAAACTCTACCACCTAGTCAGTGTCACGGTGTTAGTGACGGTAAGCATATAATCGCCTTTTACGAACTGCTTGGCAGGAAACCCGGACCAACACGGGGTAAAATAATTGTCATATTCTTATATGGTTCTTATATTATTATAGGGGAGGGGTAGCGAATAGACTTACCCTAGAACTCCGGTTACAGGCTAGCGTTACATCTATAACATTTAAATGCTGTCTATAGGCCACGGTTATTACTTATCGTATACTTGTACTCTAATTTATCTAAGGACCATGCCCAGCCAGCGCAGCGACCGAATTATCAAAATACACAGACTCAATGGACAAAAACCTTTTAATAGCCAAGCTTAATTTTGTGATAGATAAGATTCAGCGCTACCTGACATCAGTTAGACTAAGAACTCAAGAAGCGGTTTATAACCGCGCCCAAGACGGTCGCGGAACAGCGGTTTTATTTCAAAACACACGTTACATAGCCGTAGCAATTTGACTCAAAACTTCGCTTTTAAATAGCTTACCCAACTCTCCGTTCACACTATTCCCTACACACATCTACATCCGCGGTGTACCTTCCATCCTGCTAAAAGAACAATCAAAAAGTAAAGTAAAGTATCTTCCCGCCTATATCCCCGAAGGGGAAGGCAGAGGCACAATCAGGGTACCCATGACTAGCCGAAGACACAAAGTCCCACAATGTGATAGGTGGCAAGCCTATCGCTAACCGAGAACAATTCCAATCCCGGGAAATATTACTTTTATTAGAAAATTGAAAATGTACATTCTTTAATTATTTATGTTGGGTAACCCGGGGATCGAACCTCAAGAAGTCAAGTCCGAGATCGGACCGCTAGACCACAAAGGCGATAAGAAAGAGTGTCTACTTTTTGTAACTATTGGTGCATAATAAAATATATTCATTCATTCGAATTATGAATGATTATTATAATGGGTATTATTAGACATTATATTGGACATTATAAATAATAATGTCCAATCTATTATTTTATTATAATAATAAAATTGATGATAATAATCATTATTCATGATATTGATGATGATGATAATTCAATTCAATTAATCTATGCTCGCCACTTACAAAACTAATAAACAGAAAGGCTATGGTCTATTTTTTTAGTTTTCATGGTTTATGATTTTTATATTGTAATAGCATTTTTTCATGATTATGTATTAAATTCCATTTACTGAATATGGGACACTATATACTCCGAATTGCACTCATTTTTAAGCAGCAACAGGTTACTGCTGTATGATTGGCACGTGCTATTGAATGTTTTTACTGTATTAATTGATTTTTTATACATCAATATGAAGCTCTCACAATGCTGAGTTTATACAACACTACACCGAGGAGCCAGACCAACACGGCGAATAGGGAGATGCTAATAGAGTTTTTTTTTACAATACACGAAAGCAAACAACAGACGGCTCTCTTAATGGTAAGATGCCCCCATCGCACATCTACATCATAGGTGAAAACCTGTATTCAATTTTATTTGGATATGAAAAAAATTTGGATGTACTTATAGTCATTTACCAATTAATGACATATGACTTGGATCAGTTATATAATACTAAACATGTATTATTTCATTAATAATCAAAGAGTAATATTACAGTAAAGTAAGGTTGACATTATAATCTGTATGACTGTGTAGCAAAGACTATAATACCAGAATGAACTTTGGATACTTTAACCTAAGTTTATTAATAAAACGGTTAGTTTAGGTAAACGCAATATACGCGCGGATGCAATTTGTTGCAACAAAAGAGAAGAAGGAAAAGCTTGCGATCTGTAAGAGGGAAATAATTACGCTTGGTATTAGATGATACGATAAAATCAGTAATACAAAAAATAAGGAAAAGACCTAATAACTAGAGATATTGGAACGAATAGACACTAAATTGGAGCTGGACACATATGTAGGATTCACAATGGCAAATGGATATAAAGAACAACAGAATGGATACTCTGAGATAGATGAAAGAGTAAGAGCTGGAGAGACATATTTAGTTAACGGTATGCGAAAGGCTGGATGAGCACAGAACCGAGTTTTTTCGAGACTACTAGTTTCCTAAATGCAATCGTATTTACAAAAAAATCGAAGTAATTAGATGATCAGATATTTTTAATAGATACTTTTTTCTATATTCTATGTATACTTCCAATTACATATTGAAGTAAATTATGTTAACGTCTATATCCCCGAAGAGGTAGAGATGACAATGTGATAGGTGGCAAGCCTACCCCCAACCGGGCACATATCCAATCCCGGGCAACGTTATCTTTATTAGAAAATTGAAAATACACAATTTCCTTATTTTTGTAGCCTGACGCAGGGATCGAACCCGAAACCTCAAGAAGTCAAATCCGACGCCATACCACAGAGGCAGCTTCATTCTTTTTAATTAAATGAAATTAATAGAGAAAAACTCATGAAGAAAGTATGGTCTCAGTCACCAATGTTTTAGCATACCTTGATTTTGTGTAAGGACTTGATGCGCGTTGAACTCTTTTTTGGGAGCAAGTCTAATAAGCTCTTGATTTTATATTAAAACTAGCTGACCCGGCAGACGTTGTCCTGTTACTTTTTTAATGTGATTTAAGTAAAAAAAAATTGGATCGAGTCACCCTTATCACTTAGGGATATAAAAATAGATGGTGGCCGATTCTCAAACCTACTCAATATGCTCACAAAATGTCATGAGAATCGGTCATACTCCATTATCATATCGGCTTAGTGGAATATAGCATTTTCATTCAATTTTATATACAGTGCTTGAATTCAAGGCTATCAATCCATCAACAAGGCAATCCCATGGTCAGCTAGAGTAATAAAATTATATCGTATTTGCAGTTAGTGAGACTAGATAGGGAAGTCACACAAAACCTACACTCAGATTTTTGTCTCAAGGTAAAGTGGTAGGACCACTTCATCTTTAGATAAAATAAGTATCTTTACGCCTATATCCCCGAAGTGGTAGGCAGAGGCACAACCAGGCACCCACGACTAGCCGAAGACACTAAGTCCACAATGTGATAGTTGGTAAGCCTATCGCCAACCGGGCACATATCCAATCCCAAGCAAAATTTTTTTTATTAAAAAATTGCCAAAACCAAATATTCTTTTTGTTTTCCAACCTGGGAATTGAACTCGAGACCTCATAAAATCAAGTACAATACCTAGACTGCTATACCACAGAGGTGACATAAAAAATACGTATGGTATACCTCCTTAATTCACCAGCAAATTACGAGTCATACACACAATTTTTAAGTACATAAGGGGAAAGTATATGTTTGCTAAATATAAATCAATTGCACCAATGCTTACAGAATAATATATCTCCAATCTTCTCTGTTGTAAAGTTGATTAAACAGTTACCTAAACGTTTTTCCTTGAACTATGGTGTCCGTCGCAAGACTTTAAATACGCACTAAAAACTGTTTTTAATCTTTAATAAAAGGCATCAGAACCAATCGAATAACAAAGGTCAATCGAGCATTGCAAAAATTTCAGTTTTGCATTTTACAAAATGCAACTAAAGCAACATTATTCCGTAATTCGACAGTCGACAACGTAACGCTAGTCTGTGACCACGATCGCTTTGGCGCGAACGTGTGCCTTTACCGCGTGTGAAAAAAAAAAAACATTGTTTGTACAGATAGAGTGAGTTGTTTGTACGTGTATCCGATTGTGTGGTTGACAGTTTTTTTTTAATTTTCCACAATAGCCTTTATGCATTCTTGCGTAATGTTTTCGTAACTTTTCGGTGAAGAACCTGTATCGTAATCAGGTCATTTGCGCGATAATATTTGGTTATATCTGTCAAGGAGGTCTCTTGTCTGTGGAGGTTTTATTTATGATGAAGTTAATTATTATTATTAAATAAAAGTAATGGAACGCATACACGTTTCATGATTTGCATTATATTTATTTATCGATTGGAAGTGATTATTTTTTAATGATTTGTTTTTATATTTTTTAATGGTTTTAGAATCAAAATTTTTAAAAATTGAAATAAGTTAGAATATTTTTATTTTTCAGTGAAGTTTACCAAATATTATACTATATACTACAGTAAAGTACATAATGTAATGTTTTCTTTTTAGAACATTTATTCTGATTAAAAGTCAGAAATCTTATCTTTAATAATTAACTTTTTACTTGTCCAAAATTACTTGACATATTCAAGTGATTAAATATGACATTAAAAGACGTTTCCGCTGACAAAGCAAATATTATGTCATTGAGGAGAATCGGTTACAAAATTGTCATAAATGGCATTTTTTTCATACACATAAGAACCAACTAAATTGAGCCTTATTTGAGTGTGAGTTCTGTGAGTGTCTAGGTCTGCGTCTATTGGTGACGCACACACTTAAACACACTTTCACTGAGTAAGGCCGTTTGGTATCGCAGTAAACATGAATATCGCTCGGTTCTAAGTCTTACGTTAATTTAATTATTAGGACCTTCTAAATGTGTTGCTGTTGCTTGTTGCCTTGCTTTAATCAAAATAAATAACGGGCCAGACTGCGTGCAAGGAATGTGCTCAAAAATAATAAATTCATCACAAAATGGAGATAACTATTACTTGACTGACAGAGACTGCCAAATTAAAAGTATTTACTCCTGGTTGGTTATTTTGTAAACACAAAAGAATCCGCAATTTAAAAAACAACTACAATAACAGCGAAACAGTTAATCTAAATTGACACAGCCATGGTATCTATTCCCATGACTATAAATAGTGATTGTTACTATCGTTTAGCTTAGGGTGGCTATAACTTTTTTTATTAAAAAACACCCCAACCTCAGATAGACATCAGCTTCATGTTTCAGTGCTTATAGGCGGTGCGTATTTTCTCTATGTACCTATTTGTTAAATAGATAGCATAACTAAATCATTTGAATTTTAGGAAAATGAGTAATTAAAAAAACCTTCTAAGTAATTAATTATGCTGGCTGCATACTTTTAAACATAAGAACAATACAGTTATGTAATATACTGATCGTTATGTTTTTATATTAACCCTATAGCAATACTAACTGTTTACCACTGCTTTTAAGTTTTGTGATTTGGCTGCATTACTGTTGGAAGAATATGATAGTCAGTAAACAGGTTTTTGACATTCAAGATATTTAGTTGTAAAAAACATTATCTGTAATGACAAAGTTGATTTCTTTTTAATAATTATATATCGAAATCTGTCAGCTTGCTTGCTGTAAAATAATATAGCACGTATATGAAAAACTTGTGATATATTTTAAGTGATCAAACATTTGACCTTACAAGTTTATGTAAATTTTGTGGTTCGAGACTTGTGGTTTTAACCACTAATTTAGTGAACGTTAAACCTGTTCGTAATAAACTAAAGTATCTGCGAAATATCAATAATTCCGGACATTTTAATACTGTTTTTCAATTTTGATCAAAAGCCGCAATCAAACAGTCTGGTTACCATTTGAATGGTAACAAATACTACCAAACCATATCGTATGATGTTCGCACAATGTTTGTTAAAACATTGTGCGAACATCATACAAAAAAAAATCAAGAAAAATTGTACAATAATTTGCGCTGCACGCTGTGGTCACAGTTGTGGCAGATGACTGTTAATAAAAAACCGTCAAGTGCGAGTCGGACTCGCGCACGAAGGGTTTTAAACTATCATCAAGTAGTAAATTGCAAACTTATAGGTAGGTTTCTATAAATTGTAAAGAAATAAAAAAATTCGCATCAGACCGGATTCGAACCTTTTTTTTAAGATATTGGAAGGCAAACAAGCAGACGGATTTCCTGATGGTAAGAAATTCACGCCGCCTAGAGACACCAAAGGTAGTAATGGTGCGTTGCCAGCCTGAGGCCGGGATGTTAGACCTCGAGCAAAAGTAAGTTTACCGGCTACCTTACCCTCCAAACCGGAACACGTCATAACGTTATGGCGGGAGAAATAAGGCGGTGGTACCAATACTGGTGAGTCGCTGCGAAACTCTACCACCTAGTCAGATGTCAGTCAGTGCACATTGTAATTACACGACATCAGGCTTTTTAAAAACCTTTTCGATTATAATCTTCTTAAAATCTAACCTCTACCATCTAACTTCAATGAGAGCATGGTCGTAGTAACCCGGAAATTCCCTAAGCCAAAGACGACAAAAGTATGGTTTTCCTAGTTTAATGGCTAATGAAAGGTCCAATCTTTGCTTGCTTTCTATCAGGTATAGTTGGAGTCATTATTTAACATTTAATGATTATTTGTCATAAAAATCTTAATCATCCAATAAAAAGACTAATTTTTAATTTAACTAAGCAATTTGTTTAATATATAATTTAGTTAATTTTTACTAAACTAAAAAAATGCAGCTGATTTTAAATTCGACGCCTATTATTGTATATTATCAACACGCACACCTTTTTACACAGCTTCGGCCCGGACGGTAGGGTAGCCGGTAGAATTGTACAATAGGCCTTATATCCTGTCACAAGACAGCGACGCACCTGTAACATCTATGATGTCTATAGGCCATGGTTATGTCTTACCAGTAGGATATCCATGGGATTGTTCGCTGACCCCTCACATAAAAGAAAATGGCCCAAGATGGGCAAGTTTAGATTCTAAGGTGCAAGAACAGGAGATAATTGTTCCCTTATTTATTCTAAAGTAGAACCAAGGCTTTCACAGAGTAGTCCGACTTTGACAATATTTTTACATCGAAGTTTGAATAAAAATTGTAACCAAATATTAATCATTGTCTATCTTCCTAACGAAAATAAAGAATGGTTGATTATTTTCTTTTACATTTTAATACAGACTTGTGTAAGGGTAGGAAAACATGGGACGACTTTTTTGAAAGTCTGTTCAAGTTGGCACATTAAGGCATACTAGCGGCACACTGTGCGGCGGTATGACACATTGCAATATTGATATGAATGTCAATAAAAAATATGTATAACCAACTGCGCGTCAAATATATAAAATTTGTACTATTAATAATGTGTACTTATAATATGACAAGTAATAAGCTCATTCAAAAGTTTTACAAAAACTAGATATAAATGTTCTCTTATTAAATACGCAAGTCAGCCGGCCGTATGGCTTTTTTACATTCAGGAATAAAATGAAATCATAAAATGGAGGAGGTTATATGTTTAGTCCAAAAGCATTTAAAAAATATTTTTTTCAATTGAAAGAGCGTACTTCCGAGGTGGTTCAATTGCTGCTAAGTTTAGATCCAATTATAGGATTCTAAGGAAATTGTGTGACATACTCAATTATTGTGTGTGTTTTTTTAAATTATTGTTTTTTTTTATTTACAAACAGGGACATGACATTGACATCCATCGATTATGTCAAAGTTACTTCCAAAGATGCTTAGATACCGTTCAAGCCGAACTAGAATAACGTAATAATTAGGAGCACGACATTTTGTTAATTAATTCATTAATTCATTCAGTCGTGACTATCATTTATATATTAGTTGGATTTAAGCAAAACAAAAAGTTTCGTCTAATAAAATTTACTATAAGTTACAAAAGTTTCATGAAAGTAGGAAGTCGATTTTGAACGCGAGTACCAGACTGGTACAACGCCAAGTTATAAAACCATTGCGCGTCCTTGAAACAACGAAACCGTTGCGTATTATTTGTTTCGAAAACTATTACACAAGGTACTTACCTTTATATAACCGTAACAAGTTTATCATTTGTAAAGGCTGCATTAATCTTAGCAGAAATGAACTAACTTGTAACTTATCCAGGCCTTACCTAGCGCGATAGTTATCCCATACATCAATCCCTACTAATGTACAGTAGTACTATTTAAATTATGCGCTTCGGCTATATTCATCAAGCTTTGGAAAGATACTTTAAAGATATCTATATAGAGTTTTTGTTACACATAATCTTTTAGCTTAAATTTAGATTAGGTCGGCCAATTTAAAAATAAAAGTATAAAGTGTAAAAAGTGTAAATCCGAAGCGCATAATTTAAATAGCAGTAACGTAAAAGTTTGTATTTTTGTGTGTATATTTCGTTTTCACTTCAAACTGCTAACCAATATTAATGATTACACTTAGAATAGATCTTAAATTAGGACATTGGGTGCTTTTTTTACCAATATCATATTGTGTTTTTGTGAGAGAGATAAACAGCTTTACTCATATATCTAAGTTTAAAAGTCACTTGAGTTTATAAAGATGATATATACAAAGCTCTTACCAGTATAGGAATTCACAAGTATAAATAAAAATTGGAGCTAAAAATATTATTTATACACATACAAAGCTACGTGCAAAAGATTAACAGATTATTATGTTGCAGCAGAGCAAAAATGTCACTGTGACCTTTAGAATCTTGAAAAATGTAAATAAGTATAAAACATTTACTATCCATAATCAGCCTCAGTTTTATAAACATTCTAGCATACTTTTATTAGTTTAAAATAAAATACACAAAATAATATCATTTGAAAAATAAATTTCATGATGATAAAATAAAACTATAAAAACTAGATTCTGAAACAAGAATCCA
>NJDC01002116.1:127162-152910 GCA_002245475.1 Calephelis virginiensis | reverse complement strand
GCGCATAATTTAAATAGCAGTAAGGGGCGTCCATAAATTACGTGAGGTGTTTTTTTTACATTTTTTGACCCTCCCTCCCCTCCTGGTGAGATGTCGTGAGATTTTATTAAACGGAGGGGGTTTCCACCCCTTCCCCTATCTCACGTTAGATTTTTCGAAATATGGGTTTCTTATTTAAATGTATTGGATTTTTACAGCAAAGGTTTTTAGGCTCAAAAGATACTATTGGAACCAACATGCCCGTATGATGTCAAATGTCCATCAACCCCCTTGTTGGTCCGGGCTTCTTTGCAGAATAGACTATCTGCTTTCGTGCCGGGCAGCGTGTAAAAGGCGAGCATAGGTATTGGCAACAAAGCCTTGCCTAATCCTGCCGCTATAATGTCAGTGCTTGCCGTTGACGTGTTTCGGTTGGAGTATAAGGTACACTCGCTTTTACACGAGGCCTAACCTCCCAACGTTAGGTTGGCAACGCACCATTACCACCTTTGATGTCTATAGACGGTGTGAATTTTTTACCATCAGGAAATCCTTGTTTGCAATCCAATAACATAAAAAACCTAATTGATTATTTAAGTGAATTGAGGTATTTGGTACAAAACAAATATACGGTGGTTTGACAGTCAGTAGATGTATAAAGTCGAGTATGAATTAAATTATTTTCTTTTGAAGGAATTAGTGAATGATCTTCATTGCATTACGATTATGCTTAAGATTAAATCTTAAGCATGTACAGTATGGACGAAATGGACCAAAATAGTATTATTTTGTGATTGAAGCAAAAAAAATGCGTGATATTTGCCGAGACCCCCTCTCTCCAACGTAAGATTAGGTGAGATTCGAATTGACCCCCTCCCCCCCTTAAACATCTCAGGTAATTTGTGGACGCCCCCTAATGTAAAAGTTTGTATTTTTGTGTGTATATTTCGTTTTCACTTCAAACTGCTATCCAATAATAATGATTACACTTAGGATAGATCTTAAATTAGGACATTGGGTGCTTTTTTTACCAATATCATATTGTGTTCTTGTGAGAGAGATAAACAGCTTTACTCATATATCTAAGTTTAAAAGTCACTTGAGTTTATAAAGATGATATACACAAAGCTCTTACCAGTATAGGAATTCACAAGTATAAATAAAAATTGGAGCTAAAAAATATTATTTATATACATACAAAGCTACGTGCGAAAAATTAACAGATTATTATGTTGCAGTAGAGCAAAAATGTCACTGTGACCTTTAGAATCTTGAAAAATGTAAATAAGTATAAAAGATTTACAATCCATAATCAGCCTCAGTTTTATAAACATTCTAGCATACTTTTATTAGTTTAAAATGAAATACACAAAATAATATCATTTGAAAAATAAATTTCATGTTGATAAAATAAAACTATAAAAACTAGATTCTGAAACAAGAATCCATAAAAGTTTCAATCACGAATAAATAGTAAATATTCACTGTCATTATATTTTAATCAAACTTTTAGTTGGATGGATATTTTTAGATACTGCAAAATCTATAGAATAGAGATAATAATAGACAAAGGTTCAGAAAGTTATTGAGATTGGTCAAATCTAGAATACTTTCAGTTTACTTATGTAAATTTAGATAAACAAGAAAAATTAAGTCTTACGTAGTTATGTATATATTTTAAGTTGTATAATTCCGAGGAGATAAAGTATAATTCAAAATAATGTTTTTCACTTTACATGCGACCGCCTCGTTAGTCGAGGGTCTAGCGTACACGCCTAACTACACCGAACAACCTCCTAGCTCGGGTTTGATTTCCGATGGGTGCAGGTATTTATTTGATGAATATTTAGATGTCTGCATTTCCGGGTCTGGGTATTTATTATATTTATTCTGGTGTTTACTTAAGTATTTCTACGTATTAGATTCGTTGACTACTACCATAACACAAGCATATAATTTTGCATACTTTGAGGTTAGATTCACTTTGTTTAACTTGTCAAGGGATATTTATTTATTATTAACTTTGTGGAATCAGTTACCTATGGTGGTATTTCCAAACAGCTACGCATAGGATGCCTTCAAGACTGATTTCAAAACTGTGCCTACCCATGAAAGACATACTCCTTGAGCTGTGGAGGTTTTTAAACATTATACCATAATGATAGTATAGATTTTCTTATTAATAAAAGCTTTTGTGGTGAAAACTTACTTTGTTGTTAAAAAGTAACATGTACATTAGCAAATCTAGTCTTCTTATTTAAGATAGCATTAATAAAAACCGCAAATTACCGCAGAGCCTAAAGCCGAAACTCTTCGACCAGTGTGTGTTACCAGTGATGACATATGGAACTGAGGCTTGGCCGTTAAATGTAGCCCTCTTAAATAAGCTCAGAGTCGCTCAGCGTGCTATGGAGAGAGCTATGCTCGGTGTTTCTCCGCGAGATATGATCCGTAATTCGGTGATCCGTAAGAGAACGAGAGTAACCGACATAGTTCAGAGAGTTAACAAGCTGAAGTGGCAATGTGCAGGCCACATGGCTCGCAGAACCGAAAACCGCTGGGGAAAAAAGGTTCTCCAAATGGCAGCCCCCCACCGGTGGACGTAGTATTGGACGACCTCCCACCCGGTGGACTTATGACCTGGTCAAAGTCGCGGGGAGTCGCTGGATACAAGCGACTGGTGACCGTAACTTGTGGCGCGCTCTTTGGGGGAGGCCTATGTCCAGCAGTGGACGTCCTCCAGCTGATGATGATGACGATGAAATAAAAAACTTTTTTTTGTCTAGGACACACGAGTTGAGTATCCGCAAAAACCCTTCATTTCTGGCCTTTGCCTCAGATGAATAAAATGTCAATGATCTCTTTATCTTAAGTACATTATACCGGAAGGAGCTCTAGGAGTAGATAGCATCTCAGGTAATAAAATGAGTCACATGTTTTTTTTTTCAAAGTTTATTAACCCCATTCCGATTTTGTATGCGGGCTCCATAGGAAATCATGAAGTATTTTCCTTCTAAGCAGCACATTTAAGCTAGATGTTATTTTTGGTAACTAACACCGTGAACACTGTGACTACACGATTCCGGTTTTCGACGTCACTCCCAATTTCATACCAACACCTTAGTTTTTTGAAATGAGCTATTATGCGGTTGGAATTAGTTATTCCTGCCACCATAACTAAAGTAACCTGCTCTCTGGTAGAAATGGAGGTCCATTAAAACAGTCCCTAAGATTTTTAAACGATTCTTACAAAAGGGAAGTATTTCCAATTGGTTTTTTTGTTTTGTATACTTTAAAACTTACTATTGATGAACCAATTTTGATAAAAATTTCTTTTGCACAAGATCTGGTGTTTTCTCTATCCAGATTTTTAAGTTATACCTTCTTAAGAATGTGTATTTTATTTCAAAACGACATTGTAGTGAAATTGTAGTCGGATTTAGCAGTTTTAGTACACGTAAACCATTATATAAGATACTAGGAACCTATAACTTCCCGGGATCTAATCATTACGTCATTGTATAACAACTTTATTGTTTAATGACAATTAAGCGAACAATTTGTTTATGCAAAGAATACATAGAAAAATCGTCTCCCAGCATTTAACCGGCACTTTCTACAGATTACGCAAAAGTGTAGCAAGCGGTAAGAACGTTCGCCGCATTCTAAGTGTATTTCAAAATCGAATCGATTTGCTTCGACTCCACTTGAGTTATTATTGCCTGGTACTTTTGTCTTGACCACCTTATTGTATCGCTTCTGTGGTTTGTTTGCAAACGTAGAAGACCACAGTGGTCCCGGGTTCAGTTCCCGAATGAGGCAACTCAAAATTAGTTTAAAAATTATAAATCGCATTTTCTTTGTTTTTTAATACTACCTAAATGGAAAATGTTTTCGATTGCCAACCCTCCCTCAAAACTTAGCTGGTCCCTTAAATGTTACCCTGTGTAAATTACGGGTCACGTTACTTGTCAGTGATAAACTACTTAACCGATTTTATTCTAATTTGCATACCGTGTGCAGTTAGATTCAACTTGAAAGATAGGATAAAGATAGAATTATTGCTAGTAAAGCCGCGGGTAACTGCTAATATAAATTAATATTTTAAATTTGTTAGCAATTTTACCGGTGTGATATTATCATACTATTTTATCTTTTTTTATTAGAAAGCCATATATTTATCTGCCAGCTAGCATAAAGACTCATGGTCTAAATTTATACACAAAATGAAATATAGACTAATAATTATTTTATAAATGAAACCGCTTTGTACCTAGTATCTACCCACACTGAGATTACGATTCGTGACCGAATCGATTATTTATCTTTTATTTTTATCTAGCTGTTATCTGCGGCATTGCCTGCATAGTTAATTGTGCCACATGAACATTTTTCGGGTAAAAACTGTCTTATTTGTTAATCCAAGGTACCCTCTCTGTGTGTGACAAATTTCATGAAAATCGGGTCAGCAGTTTTTGCGTTCAGAAGTAACAAACAAGCATACAAGCTTTTGCATTTATAGTATTAATAGAATAGTACCAGAAGGCTAAAAAACAGAAGTACTTATTACTGGTGGCAATAAAAAGGTCGGACACCAAATTATACAACATTTCGGTTATCCTCGAATTAAAAGTTTGCAATTAGTCATAACACAATCTTTGTGGTGACAGAAATGAGTAAGGGCCATACCTCACCGGAACGCCATTGCGGCGGGGCCCGCGACGTTGCCATGGCTAGGTCAAGCGTTCCTGCGTCGCCAAAGCGTCGCCATTCGGTCGCCAAGTGCGTTAGCCGTCATACATCTCAATACGAACTAGTTGGCGACTTCGCTGGCCACGTCGCCATGGCGTCTTGGTGAGTTATGACCCTAAGGCAGTAGAACTTATCTTAAGGAGAATCAACCGTAAGAGCTATAACTCACCGAGACGCCATGGCGACGTGGCCAGCGACGTCGCCAACTAGTTTGTATTGAGATGTATGACAGCTAACGCACTTGGCGACCGAATGGCGTCACAGAAACGCTACACCTAGCCATGGCAACGTCGCTGGCCACGTCGCAATGGCGTCCCGGTGAATTATGGCTCTAAGACTGCAGAATAAATTTTATCCGTTAAACTATGTTATAAAATATGTACCTCGAAAAATACAAACCCACCGAGTTGCTAGTTGGATCTTTTTACTGAGAGGTCACGTTCCGATCCGGAGGACGCAATCTATTAGAGTTATATAGATACGTTACTAGTACCTTTTGTTTGATTTATGTGGTTTATGATTTTTTTTTATGATATTGGAAGGCAAAGGAGTAGACGGATTACCTGATGATAAGAAATTCACGCCGCCTAGAGACACCAAAGGTGGTAATGGTGCGTTGCCAACCTATGGCCGCAATGTTAGGCCTTGAGCAAAATTAAGTTTACCAGCTACCTTACCCTTTAAACCAGATCACGCCATGACGTTATGGCGGCAGGAATAGGTAAGGCGGTGGCACCAATCCGGATGAGTCGCTGTGAAACTCCACCACCTAGTACGATGTCATGGTGTTAGTGACGGTAAGCCTATGCGCGCCTTTTACGAGCTGCCTGGCAGGAAGGCAGATGGTTTATTCTGCAAAGGAGCCCGGACCAACACGGGGAAAACTTTCTGTTTTTGAACTATTCTGTCATTAAGTGAACCAATATTATGACAATTTTTATAATAACAAATATATTAAATATATCTGTAAGTAACAAAAGTGTCGTTATATTTGTAATAAACATCCTAAACAGATTATTGCCAATATTAATACCTTACTTGGGAATAATAATCCATTATTACATCAATTTCTAAGACAAGTATCGTTTTGTCGCAATAAGCTGTTATTATAAACAATAAAACTATTATCTTTGGTAGGAAACAGTCAAACGCTATTATTAACTTTGTCATTTGTATAGTGAAAGTTTATTTAATTATGTGTAATTTGGCGTGGGAAAATTAAACTGGTGGGGGTTTGATTCCCGGTAGGACGTTACATGTTTCGTTATTTGCGAAATTATATAAAACTTGAAAGAAAGAATAAGATTCAGTTAAATAAAAGATTTAGTTTTTTAAAATGAATAGTTTAAGAAATAGCATCATTTAAAAAAAAAACAGCATGCTGCTACCCACGGCTACAATATACGAAGTCAAAAAATTTATGCTGCTGACAATTTTTTGCTGTCTAGCCTATATTTTAAATATCTCTGCACACTGAAGATAATTTGCACTTCTAATGTTTTACTATTTACTAGTCGACCCACCAAGCTTCTTTCTATTAGCATTCTATACTTTCTGCCTACTATGTAAGGGAGACTAGGCGTAAAGATATGTATGTAAGTATACATGTAAGATGACTTGTGCGTATAAATGTTTCTCAACATTCCGAATTTCAAGTTATTTGGTCACTTCATACTGAATGTTGCTATGTCTGTACTTTGAAAAAAAAAATGGGGAAATCTGTAAAAAAACTAATCAGACTACGAGTTAGTGAATTCTGGCCAAATTCACATTTTACTTTTACCCCATTGCTCTCCTTTTAAGTAAGCGTGATAAAAAAATCATGACTCGAAACATGAAGTACCTTCCAACTAAATTTCGTTACTAAGATACAAAATGATTGAATAAAAAATGGCGACTTATAATATCTACTACTAATAGTAACCTAACAATACACACGCATATCAATAAGAACACATAAACCGCGGGCGCGTTGAAGTCTTATATTCTGAATAATGGAAATGAAGTTTTGGAAAGTTTTCGCAGGATTCTACCATACGATAGGTAAATTTTATACAAAAATGTAATCTTAATCTTAATATATTTTTTGCCCGCGATGGACTCGTAAACTTCTTAACCGATTTCAATAAAATTTCCACACCGTATGCAGTTTGATCCATCTTGAGAGATAGGATAGCTTACATCTTAATTTATGATAAAAAAATACCATCCGAGTGAAGCCGGAACAGGCAGCTAGTCAAATTATAGAGGAGGGAGTCCTGTATATTGAAAATATTGAAAAGGTGCAATGTGATAATCGATAGTCTAAAATTAAATGCACTGAGTTTACCTGTGTGTCTAAGTGACACATTATTTCATTAAAATAGTCATACTTATTACATATTCTTTAAGAATTGGTTCACACTTGCGGTTTCTCAATAAACAAGAAAACTAGTAGGAAGGTTTTCAATAAATGTTGACTCATTAAAATCAAAATCCTATTACATCAAAATTGGTATAATAAGAGATGAGATGTCTTTGCTTGAGATAAAAGTAAAGGTGTCAGTTCCAATTTGGGTAAAACTATGTTAAGTAAGATACGTATAAAAGTTATATAAAATCATTCTACTATGTTAACACTCCTAAATGTTATTGCTTTTTTCACTTAAAAACGGATCAACTTATGTAATATAGATTAAGTATAACTCCGGCTGCAAATAACATTTCGTAAGTTACACAACCTAACCTAAATCTAATTATTATAAATCTAATTTATAATAAGCATTAAATAATAAACAAATATTCTTACAATATAATAATTGTAAGAATAACTGTTGGCCAGGTACCGTACGGTTGTTGGACATTTCAGAAGAAAAGTGTTAAGATTTTTAACGCGGCCGTGTTATGTGTTTTAGCATTTTTTATGTGGATATTAGTATATTTCATTTTGCTTAACTGATTTGTATGATTAACATTAGGTTGATCTCAACAGCCCAAAAGTTCAAAGAAACTTAGTAGCGGTATCGATACGATGATATCGAATATTTTTTAATGGTACTTTTTATATATTTTAACTAGCTCCGCTTCAGAGCTTCAGTTGTCGAAAATTGGGCTTTTTATTTTTTTAGATATATGCACGATTGGCGATAGGCTTGCATTACACATTACATTGTGAGACTAAGTGTGTTCGGCTAATCGTGGGTGCCCTGGTTGTGCCTCTGCCTACCTCTTCGGAGATATGGGCGTGAAAATACATTTTTTTTCTACAAGGAGGAGGATATACAATTACTCGGGCAATAACAAACAGATTTTGATAGTTTCATATACGATGCGAGCTCCAAGGAATATTATTAAGAGTCGGATCATGCCAAAATTTAAAATAAAAGAATTCTCAAATCATAATGTCGCAATGAAATTGGAGTCAGTTTTTGAACAACATCAAAATAGTAACATGTTACATTTATGCTGAAAGGGTTTCTTGGTGCGCTTGTTGATATGGAGGAGGCGAATGACCTAAAACTACAAGTACTCTTAAAAAGGATCGAAAACAATAAAAAAATCTTTTAGTGGAATAAAATAGTTAGTGATTTCTGTAGTTTATCAGAAATAGAATAATCTAAAAAAAATTTACAGAAAAAAACAGATAAAATAGCTCTATAGCTATAGCTATATAGCTCTTTGCGGAAAACATTCACTACAAAGAATCAATCACTCGATAAATAATTATAGGCGTTGATGCTATACCAATTTATAAAAAAGTCTAATCTTATTATTAGCCACACGTCGTTATAGTCGTGGAAATATTTTCCAAAATAAAAATAACATTTACTTTCAGCAGCGTCCTATTAACCATACTTGTCTGGAGTATATTTTACGTACAGAAACTTTATGCGTATTAAAAAAAACCCTTTGCACTTACGTGCGCGACAGTAGAATGGTAGAAAGTGGTGCGCTTCGATGCGCACAGAGTAATGTCTCTGTCACATAGTCGACCGTCACGCGAAACTCAGTAATTAATATAGTGCATTACCCTGCAACCTTGATTTCAATGCTACTGTCCATTTATGATAGCCTGGTATTTCAATTGCCATATTTTATACAAACTGCTTCACTCAAGTTTCTTTACATTGTTAAGTTTTTTTTTTTAATTTTAATTATGCAATTTTAATGAATGAAAATTATAAGGTACCAAAAGTTTGACTGTAGTACATAATACAAACATAATTCCAAATAACTTACTATTTGTGATCAGTTCTATGTTTAAACAAATGTAAAATATAAAATTTGAATTCAATTAAGAGCTACCAAAAGCAAATAACTTACATACTTTACCATAGTACTTAACACCATTATAAAAAAATAATTTGCTTACTTAGTTAGTTAGTTGCTACATTCTACCTAACAATTTATTCTATTAAATCAATTGTATTTTTATATAAGAATAAATTTTCAAGGCAGAAAGAATTCACTTCAGTCAGGAATTAAAAACGCAATTATATGTCTATGAGACAGACACGCCTAAATATAATTATGCAAAGTCCCATGGTCTAGGGCCAAGTATCATAATTGCTAAGATTGTCAAAACAGACATATAATGCGGGTGTGGATAGATGTAGGTACTCGGGAAGACCTAGATTGAAATTTAATAATCAAATCGCTCGGGATTTTTCTGAAAGTGGTGTCAAGAGTTCCCGAAATTTGTTTTTTTTTGTGAGAGGTCAGCGAACATGTACACGGCTCTCCTGATGGCAGGAGATAACACCATATATGTTACAGGTGCGTCTTTATAGACACTATAGATGTTACAGGTGCGCTGTCCTGTGGCCGGCTACCCTACCTTCTGGGCCAGAACATCACAGAGTTATTTTGGTGTCAGGACTTGGTATGATTCCCAGCCGAGCAAGATGCTGAACAGCACTCTTGGAGAAAGCTTTCTCCATATCTTCAAGGAACTCTGCGTTAATATATGTATGTGTATAAGTGTTCCGACCTTTGCAGACGTGGCTAGCTTCCTCCATGTTTATTATGAGATGGAATTATCAATTTAATAGATAAGGAATATAAAATTTAAGTTAAATCTTCAATTACTTATCTTGTAAAGCATCGCCAGCGGGGACACAGGTTCCTATTTGTGCTTTTTTTCAAAATTTGTGATAAATTCGTCGGTTGACTGGTGTATAATATGTCATTAAAAATAATTTAATGCAAACGTAATAACTGTGAATGGAAGAATAATATCCAAACTCAAGTCGTAAGAGAGATATTTACATAATCATGATACAACCATTTTATCATTTAATTGATCTGCCGGCTTGACAGTTTCTTACGAAAGACCTGAATGTATCTTCATATTGGACATGGTCTTCTTATAGGCCTTGTTTTTCCCTGCCAAGGACCTAATTTAAAGCAAACCTATGTTTATTAGTCACTACTAACTACATTTTTCCAATTTTCTAATAAAAAAAATGTTGGTCGGGATTGGAAATGTGCCCGGTTGGCGATAGGCTTGCCACCTATCACATTGTGGGACTTAGTGTCTTCGGCTAGTCGTGGGTGCCTTGGTTGTACCTCTGCCTACCTCTTCGGGGATATGGGCGTGAAGATACTTTTACTAACTAGCACCGTGATTATTAATAGCAGCGGTGGCAGAGATTGTTTAAGCTAGGACGACGCGCTCCAATATCACTTTGACGCATATATGTATATTCATAAAATGCACGTAATATACATAAACTCTTCTGTGATTGGACATTTAGTTACTTGGCATATTTCAGCAAATTAATTCGGATTTGTCGTTCAACTAGTTTATATTTATCCGAACACTGGAAAAAGAAGACGTGTTGTTCCAAAGAATATGATTAAATTACTTTAAAAATTACAATCCTCGTAGAACTTGACACTCGACAAAAGACAAGTAATTAATATTTGCAATAATATTTACACATATCTATAGGTATGAAGTATTCAGGTGCGTCATTTCAGCTTAAAGTAACTCTACCGCCACTGCTATTAACTATCACGATGATATTATACACATTACATGTTAGTACTACTGCCCAACTAATTCCTGAAGTCTGACTTATAAGTCGTCGCTGCTGTCTTGTTCCGGACGGGTGGATAGGATAGATACTAAACTTATTTAATAGGCTTACTTAGTTTAGTTTGGTAAAACCAACTACTGGTAGCCACATGCTTAACCTTATTTCGTCAAGGTAGGGGGTTGAAGTTTTAGGGGTAGGTCCAGAAGGGTCCCTTTGGTGTGTAGCGAGAGGATGTTAGAAAGAGGGAGGTATGAAAATTTGGTTATTTTCGGGCTAGGATGTACCGTAGTAATTAATTGACCCTAATATTATAAATGCGAAAGTTTATGAGTATGTCTAGATGTCAGTATGGATGGATGCAGTAAGCGCGCATGTCTTTGCTATGCTTCAACGATATTTAATTTTGCGCCCAGAGATTTTAACTTTTTGATAACTCGTTAGTTGTTATTTTTTTTTCTGATAGTGCAAAAGGCAATTTTGATCTAAATTTCGCGTATAGCGTATCTAACAGATTGATTTTGTTAAGGTTAATACTGTATTGTTAAAAATATGTTCTAAAGTAACCATTCGTTTTACTGTTTTAAGTAAATGCTAAAAACGGTTATTGTGGGTTATTCTTTAAAGATAGACATATACTACCGCTTACTTTTTTTGAGACCTGTTGAAGAGGAAAAATCCCACCATACATTGTTTTGTTAAAACTCAAAAGGTTTTGGCAGCGTTTTCGAGGAAAGCTCCCAATCGGCTTATTTTTTGCCGACATATTGAACTAATATCGTTGTAATATCGTTGGTTTGCACAATACATAAACTTACAATACATTAAAACCTTCCTCAAGAATTGTTCTATCTATTGTTGAAAACCGAAAACTACCAGTTGACTATTAAAACATATTATCGTGTTTATAGGTAATGTGAATTTCTTATCGTCATCAAATACATCTGGCTATTTAAATTTTAATCCCATCATTTTTGTAACATAATTAAATATATAAACAATTGTACCTACATTTTACAATTATACATTACATAAACGCCAATGTTAGCAAATTATATTATGCTTGTGTTAAGGGTATTAGATACTATTTTTACAAAAATACTTTTTCATAGTATTTATAAAATATGTTGTTGAAGAATTTACTTTAGAAATACTTAAATAGATTAAAAAGCAATTTTAACAAAGACCTATGAAATGCAGATACTTAAATGTTCATCACACAAATGACTGCCTCCTCCCCGTCGATAATCGAACCCGAGCCCGAGATTGCTGGAGTTAGGCGCGTACACTAGCCCCTAGATTAACGAGGCTGTCAATCATTAATTCAGATTTATTGCATTTTATTAACAAGGACCATTCAAACCGTACTTGTGCCTGCTACCACCAAACTGCCACCAAATTATAATTGCGACCACATACCGAGAAAATCTGGTTAATTAAACACAGCGGGTATGTATTTTTTTAGTAAGTGATACTAATTTAATTCTAGACATGATATTACACAACGATAAACAGTACGCAATAATTATCGAAGCATAATTGTTTTGTCTGTCAAAACGAATGATAGACGTATGGTAAGCTTTGACAGATGAGATGATGACAAAGCGTGAGTTTCAAAGGTATAAAATTTCGATCGAGTTTAGTCACAAACATTTATCATCAATGATATTGATATTGATTGGTGATAATTCAGAAATAGCTCCCTAACTAACGGTTAACATCAAACGATAACTGGACCCAGATCTAATATTTATAAATTAGATTTGATACATATTAATTTCAAAATTAATCTAGATCTAGCGACACACTTGTTTAACCAGTTACAAGATATAGCTGGTATTGCCTCATAGTAGGTTGAATAATAATGACCAGAACACATTATAGACAAAGGCTACGCCCAATTTAAAATACATATTTTCTATACTATTAATTATACTGTACAATAATAATCAAAGTAATCGTGTTTGAAAAGGATTTAGCTAATCGTTCCGGCTAAATGTGTTTTACTAGATGACGAAGGGCTAGACAAGTGAATGAAATTGTATATGTTGATTGTCACCTCTGTGGTCTAGCGAATCAGTAGGACTTAACTGCATGAGGTCCCGGGTTCGAATCCTGGATCGGACAACAATAAAAAATTGGGTTTTTCCAATTTTCTAATAAAAAATGTTGCTTTCCGCCTATCACATCTTAGTATCTTCGGCTAGTCGTGGGTGCCCTGGTTGTGCCTCTGCCACACTCTTCGGGGATATGGGCGTGAAGATACTTCACTTATATATATGTAGATGTGTGTAGGGAATAGTGTGAACGGAGAGTTGGGTAAGCTATTTAAAAGCGAAGTTTTGAGTCAAATTGCTACACTCGCTTTGCACAATTCTGTGCTTATAACAATATATGCTTATAATATGCTTGTAGCATCAAAGCGATAATTTTTTATGTCAGAAAAAGCATTAAATTAAGATAAATGCGGCCGAAATGAGAGCGCTAGAAAGCGAGGTGTAACGCTCGCAGACCGTATTCGTAACAGTGAGATCCGAGGAAGAGTGGGACTGAAAGAAAGTGTTGGTGATAAAATGAGAAAGAGCATGCTCCGCTGGTTCGATCATGTAGAAAGAATGACAAATGAAAGATTGACAAAAGCAGATATACAATGCGAATGTGAATAGATGTACGAGCACGAGTATATACCCGAGGAGACCTAGCTTGACATTACACGATCAAATTGCACGAGTAATTCCGAGAGTGAACATATTTTTAGACAAATAACACAAACCAGACATTGTTTTGTAGGATAGAAAAGCAAAGAAGCAGAGGGGTTTTCTGACGGTGCAATGGAGCTCTGACCACCTTAGACTGGAATGGTAAGCCTCTATAAGTTGCCCTGTCATCTGTCATTACAAAAAACTACCTTGTCTGAGTCAAAGTCTTAGTGACAAACAAAATCAGTGCTCTCGTCTGACGTGCTGTTTAGTAAAAGTATGGTTTGGACATCGGTATTGTCCGATTAAGTATAAAAATTTAAACGGTTTACTAGTGAGATAGAAAGACGGAACTCTTTCCATTCTTGTGCCCTTATTTTGTCCACGACTATAGTGTGCGTAGACCCTATATTGAAAGGAAATCTTAAATTTTGTCAAAATAAATTGACATTTTATATTCAAGGTTAGCTATAGTCATTTCCTGATATGTATGGGTGTATCTTATTATATCACTGGTCGTGACCAATTTTTAATTTATTGTGCGAGAATTAGTTCAAATGATTTGCAGAAATATGCTTTTGGCGACTACTAATATGATTTATGAATTTTATAACTGAATAAAAATAATCGAAGAATTATTTTCGTTTTACCGATTTTGTTGAAGTTTGGGATAAACAGAGTTGAAAATCGAGTCATGTGTTTTTTTTTCAATTAGATTACTGAAGTAGTTCTCGTGGGAAAATGATAAATGAATATCACTAAAAACTACACAAATTGAATCTAACTCCAAATTAAACAAATTATATGCTTGTACTAACACCCATTAGTCAAGGATTCTAATTTATGGAAATACTTAAATAGATACCAAAATAAATTAAAAATGTAATAAAACACGATAAACATTTGAAAACGCTATAAAACGCTATTAAGCAGTGTGTGCATATGCATATAATTATGTATTGAAACAAAATTGTCATAATATCTAACTGCTAGTCGACCTGGAACTTGAATCCTGGCTCACAATAAAAATACATGAATCCAATAGAATAAAATATCGATTATTATTTTTTTCCTTTTTTTTAAATAGTGTACCTACAAATACAAATTAGCTCTACAAAATCGTCTTGGTACATTTTTTTTAAGAAGTTATTCTAAAATCTTCAACCTTTTTAAATAATTTAGATTTGAAACATTATCTTTAAATGTATCGCCTGTGTGGTCTAGCGGTTCAGTTGTTGGACTTGATTGCATCAGGTCCTTTGAATCCCGGGTCGGGCAACAAAAGGAAAATTGTGTTTTTCCAATTTTCTAATAAAAAACATGTTGCTCTGGATAGAATATGTGCCCGGTTGGCGATGGGCTTGCCACCTATCACATTGTGGGACTTATTATCTTCGGCTAGTCGTGGGTGCTTTGGTTGTGCCTCTGCATAGTCTTCGGGGATATGGGCGTGAAGATACTTTTTTTATCTTTAAATGTGGTTTTAATATACGGTTGGAAGGTTATTGCAAAACATATGCTCTATTTTGTTGTTCATAAAGGTATAATTTAGGTATTGTGTGGAGACGAGATACATGTATAGCAATATGGCTTTTGATTCTTGTACATTTTAAAATTTTCTAAAACGAACCCATTTTATTACACTTGTAGTAGTATCTTAACGCCCATATCTCCGAAGAGGTAGGCTGAGACATAACCCACGACTAGCCGAAGACACGAAGTCCCACAATGTGATAGGTAGCAAGCCTATCGGCAACAACCTGGCACATATCCAATCGAGGGCAACGTTATTTTTATAAGAGCATTGAGCATTGGACATTTTCCATTTTTTTATTACATTAATATTTCAAACATGTATTGAAAGCTTTTAAAGGGATTAGTTGTATACATGAACACTGAACAGCCAATGATTTCGCAGAAAAACATATAAATTCCCCGTGTTGGTCCTGGCTTCTTTGCAGAATGGACCATCTGCCTTCCTTTGCAGGCAGCTCGTAATAGGCATAGAGCATAGGCTTACCATGATTAACGCCGTGACATCTGACTAGGCGGTAGAGTTTCGTAGCGACACGCTATTGGTACCACCGCCTTACCTATTCCTAACACCATAACGTCAGGACGTCTTCCGGTTCGGAGGGTAAAGTAGTCGGTAAACTTACTTTTGTTCGAGGCCTAACATCTCGGCCTCAGGTTTTCAACGCACCATTATCCCCTTTGGTGTCTCAAAAAAATATAACTACAAACATACATGTTAAACAAAATCCTTCATGATAAATAGACATAACTTGACATGTTCATTCAATCAATAAAACAATGCTAGCGTGATGCAGCCATATGTTTACAGGAACTACACACGGAAATGGTTACGTAAGGCTCAACAGGAACAGTTCCACTGAACTGAATAGATTTATATGTTAACAGGCCAATATGTGCGTGACTTTACCGATTTTAATGAAATTAGCCTAATTAACAGGAAATTATTTGCCCGTGTCAAACGTCAGCTTTGTGTTATATAATATTGTTTAGTTTTTAGTTATTTGTTTGAATTAAGTACTTGTAGGGTTGGAAAGCGAGGAAGCAATTAAGTATCAAAGATGACTATGTGTATTGCACAAAATACTAAACATATAGAGCTAAAATTTGTTAGACAGACAATTTTAATGATACAGGCACTCACTAGAAATGATTTCTGGAATTTATCCTTAAAGAGATACCCCTCACAACTAATTGATGAAAGTTTCAAAGTTACTGTAACAGGTTGCTTATTTGACCGCCTCGTTGGTCGAGTGGCTAGCGTACACGCCTAACTACAACGTCCAGCCGCGAGGCTCGGGTTCTATTCCCGACGGGGGCAGGCATTTGTGTGATAAACATATAGATGTTGCATTTCGGAGTCTGGGTGTTTATTAAATTTATTTTGGTATCTATATAAGTATTTATATGTATTAGTAACGTTGACTAACACCCATAACACAAGCATATAATTTGCTTACTTTGGGGTTGGGTTCAATTTGTGTAATTTGTCCAGGGATATTTATTCATTTAAGGATAGCACCCAATTGGACGGACCGAGACGGGGCGCATCGCAGTGCAATAATCCACCTAGGTCGGTTTCATACATTTTCTATGGAGCAACGCCCACTGTGCTGGGCGCGCGGTTTCCGTTAACAGTGGGCGCTATCTTTTCAATATAAGCCGACTACGAAATTTATCGGGTAATATATGACCAGGTGGAGCTAACGAGACATGAGAACGAAAGTCACGAGAGCAAAGAATTTTTGATACGCGAGACGCGAGTTAGCTTACACCTAGAACGCCTATATAACTAACACATAGCTCCTCATAAACGGCTGGACCAATTTGGATATGACTCTCTGTGAATATTTAAGAGAGGCCCTGAATATTTTAAACATACAAGTCGTGATAGTAAAACGTCAGTCTGGTCCAGTGGTTGTTGCATTAAAAATATTGTTGAAGTGAAAAATATACATAAAAATAATTTTAAAGTTTTCTGGAAGTTTTTTGTGTACGAAAAATGATTAAATAAATATTTATTTCCGGAATGTGAGTTAAAAAGTTATTACAAAATTATTTAATAATTCCAACATATTCTACTACATTTTGGTGTGATTATTTATTTATATTTATGTATTTTCATCTTTATAAAAAAATATTTATCAAATTTAGTACGTATTGAATAATTATCGTCGCTGTGGTCAAGCGGTCCGGTGTTGGGTTTGACTTTTTGGGATGGTGAGTCACAGCATCATGCCTTAAGGTATTCTTCTCTGAGGAATTCCTGTTGACACAATATTTGTCTGGAAAAAGAGGGCTATTCGGGCAATTTACAAATTAGGCCCAAGAGTTTCACTCAGGGAAATGGTTACAGATATAAGTATTCTGACGGTGACTTATTTATATGTCTATAAAATATAGTTTTGTTTAAGAAAAAATTTAAATATACCTAATTCTGTAAGTTCGTTAAATTATGTGTTAATTTAAGTTACCCTCTATCTGTGTTCCAAATTTCATGAAAATCGGTTCAGTAGTTTTTGTGCGACGAAGTAACAAACATCCCAAGCATCAATACTTTCGCATTTATGATATTAGTAGGATATTTTGTAAATTAGATTTATTATAAAAAATACAAGTCCGATACTCACCAGGGTTGTCTTTTTTATAATACGCGGATACTGACTGAGAAGATCCGGCGATAGAAGAGTTTCTAACTCCGCGTTTCGATCCGGTAGTAATTTTTAGATTAGATCCAAGTGAAATAAATATAACTTTATGAAATGCGTATTCCGGTTTTTTTAATAAAAATAACGTTGTCCGGGATTGGATATGTGCTCGGTTGTCGATAGGAATGCCACTTATCACATTGACTGTCTTCGGCTGGTAATGGGTGCCCTGGTTGTGTCTCTGCCTACCTCGTCTGGGATATGGACGTGAACATATTTATTTTTTGTTTGTGTAGGTAACAACCGATTTCTATTTCAAACAATTCGGTCGTCTAAGTTTATACTTTCCGAATTTCTAGTCTTCCGAGTTTCTTCGTCTAGGTTAATACTTTCCAGAGATTCAGACTTGGTTGCAATGGGATGAAAAATTAATGTACATGACAATACAAAAAAGACAAACATGTAACTTTTTCGAATTCGGTTACAAATCTTATTAGAACTAGATGGAAATAAATGGTGGTTATCTCTTCAGGCAAGCGGTCAGCTTGTCCTACAACGTCATTATGTTACTTCGCAACATTACCAGAGCTATTATGCTGGCAGGTATCGGAATAATAAAAACCGACCATTAATTCAAATGTTGATTTCTTGTGCGCTGCGCAAGAGTCGAATGCATTGTCCGCACGCAATACTGTAGGGTAACTATGAGCTTTGAATAATCAGGACATGAAAAAAAGGACAAGAGTCAAGTTCGCCCTGAGTCTAACAAGCATGAAACTTATACAGTAATTACTAAATATATGAAATAATTTAATCAATGTCTTTAACTTCTTTAATGTCCTACCTTTAGTTTTTCAAATTACATAAATTGTCTCCTTCATCCTAAGGTTGTCTGACAGAGATCGCTCTGAAGCGATAAGGCCTTTGTGCACCTGAGTTACCTAAATATTATAAGTGAAAGAGTGTGTATTAATTTAGTTAATGTTGGTGCATAATAAAGTGTATTCATTAATTCAATGATTTAAGCATCATGACTTGATTTGTCTCACTTATTATTTTATATCTACAATACGATTTCTAACACTAAGAAACGTACAAAAACTTTTTCATCTGGCTTAAATAGACAGACGAACAAGAATTTTATTCTTACAAAAGTAAAAACGACACGAGTTCTGGTTGAATTTAGCTACAGCTCATACATTTTCATGAGCCTTAATTAAAAAGTTCAAACCACAAAAATCCAAATCTGTCCATGCATCTAGAATAACATAATTAAAATGTTTTCTTCTTTGTATTTTTTACAAATAACGTAAATGAAAAATGTGTATCCAGAAATCATCTTCTTACCATTAGGTGAGATCGGCTCGGATAGGCATCAGTGATCGTTATGCAATTTGGCACACAAACATTATGACAAGCTCAAGCAGATACCGTACAAAAGCAAACTAACTTTGAAACTACACGTGACAACATGAGGCACACTTAGTAATACACACATGAACGTTAAAAACATTCCACGCCAATTACCTGAATAATACAAATTCACCTAAATAATTTAATTTATCTTACACAAAGACAAACTAGTTGTTGGATTATTCTGTCATAGTTTGTTTGTTTATTTTATGTATAATTGTGAATAATCTGTAATTGACTCTTTCTTCTGTGTTGTTCTTATATTAATTATGTTTGTTTTGTTTTTGATAAAAATCAAAATAATAAGTTCTTGTAACCAAGAGATTATGTTTTTTGTGCACTGTGTGTCTGTGTGTAGAGAGTCAAATTTTTCAATAATTTACGTTTAAACTTCTGTGGGTAGTCCTCGTAACTAACCAATAAATATTTATAAATTTGAGAGAGTATATTTGGGTTACCAGGACCAACCTGATAATACAAAAAAATAAAGGAAAATATATAATTATTACTCAAATTCAAAGTTACGCATGCAGTAATAAAATTCAAGATTAGGATAAGCCAATTTAATTTATTATCTTTGTTACTTCCTTTTACACACATTTATTCAAACTATGGCTATATCTATTCATAAGGTCATTAGTGAGTTACCAAATTCATTATAATAATTAGAACGTCTCATTCTGCCATTCTAATGGTACCCCTTATAAAATACCTCCGTATAATAATTTGTATTTAAATAAAACGTTATCCAAAATTTAAAAAACAGACGTTTTATTGTAGCAACCAGAAGGGGACGGTATAAATTAAGTTTTTAAAAATGACGATGATGGCTAACATATCTACCTACCAATCAAAGTCAATATGACTGTATTGTGTAAATGTGTCTAACATTATAATTGTGTTTTTTTTAAACCATTGTAATTTGATGAAACGAAAACCAAACGTATAATACACAGTATTCACACATTATATTTCTACCGTTTAATGTTTACTATTTAACCTCTACCGTCTCTGAGCTGTACACGCTTACATTTTTTTTAAATATACGTAACAATAAAACAATATAAATATAGTATAACGTTTACGTTATATTAAGGGTTAGCATATACACCTATCGCCATCGATCAATCGCAAGGGTTAAGTTTGATACCCGATGGGGGAAGAAATTTCTGTAATGAACGTCTTAAAGTCTGTATTTCTGGGTGTGTTTATTAAATTTATTCCAGTGTCTAGTTAACTAATTCTATATTTTAGTGTCGTTATCTTACACCCATAACAAAAGCTTACACTTTGCTTACTTTGAAGTTAAGTTCTATTAGTGTGGGATATTTATTTATTTATCATCCTTATCTATATCTACATAAGGAGCACAAGTAGACAAAACTGCGTTATAAATCAAGTATTTTCATTGACAAATTTTAACATTGACGGACATATCGTTAGCCAATTTGTTTATATTATATGTAAATTTCCGTCACACTTATTCATTCCTTACAGTTTATAATAATTTTTGAAAGTGAACACTGAAGTTAAAATATTTTAAAAGGAAAATTTCAACGAAGGTTATAATTCGATTTCATAAAACAAACAATTCTTAATAAATTGACAGTCACGTGACCTGTCTTTCCTTACTTTCAAATTTCCTCGTTCATGGTCACCCTATCCCCCCACTGCATATCGCTCGCGGACTCACTAGTACTAGCCGTGCCGCGCAACTTGAAAGTTCTTTTTGTGATTTTTTGTGTTGTCTCTTAGGCTATAAATATGCAATAAGGTAAAATAAACCCTCTTTTTTAAGCTTAAACTATCTTAAAGTTCAAATAATATTTCACTAGTTAAAAATGAAATAGAATACGTATTATTTATTAAATTTATGCTCAAGTTAATAACGAACGCTTTAGACTTTGAAAATGCAAATGAAATTTTTTTTCATTAGTAGCTTAATCACATTTTCTTTTTTTTTCAAAATGGCTTTTGATTCAGATAACTATGAAAGCAGGGGAAGAACAAACCTTTATTTTTAAAGTGACCTGAAATGACCTTATAGTTCAAACTTAGGGGTGTCTAAGTTTATTGAAAGGTCGAGACAAAAGTAAAAATATTTACTTAATTTGGAACGATTAAGCCATAAAAACAAATCGAATTAAACTCTTTACTTTATAAACGACACTTTTACACAAAGGCTACTTTTAAAATAATAAATTATGTTATTAAAATACTATACAGTAACAGCAAATAATTATTTTTCATGTCAGTTAATACTTGGCGATTATCACATCTGGTATATATTATGAAAAAAATTACCTTGTTTGTTTTATATTTCTTTTGTTTGTTAATGTAAAAAGGTTTTATAAATACGCTGAAATAAGAACATAAAACCTTATTATTTGTTTGACAACCCTAAATGACCTCGAATTTCTAGTTTTGCATTCATTTATTGATAATTTTATTTAAACGAAATTGCTTCACTGCAGGAATATTTCAATTATTCAAACGTTATTGTAACATTTTTTGAATACATCATCAATCAAATGCGATTTGAAATATGGTAATTAACTACATTAAAATAGTTTTACTAACTTTTTACCTTATTTTTAACTTGTGTACGCATAACACTAATAATATATTTATAATTTATTTAACTTATACTTAATTTGTACCTACACCACATTCATTAAACATAATATAACTTTCTACGAGGTAATAAACGTTTATTAAAATTTAATTGTAATAACTATTCTTTGCTGCATCGTTCGAGATAACAACTTCTCTTTCTTTGTGAAAGGGTTTTTTATGTCACCTCTCATTTGAAGTTATTAAATAAACGTAGGTATATTTAGTTTGAAACCCAAAGGGCACTTACAATCCATAGCGTCGAAATTCTCAAGGCAACTCAATCAAAAGTGTCATATAGTATATTAAAATGGCGTCAGGAATTCAATAGTTCGGGCGCGGTGAAACTGCAAAAAATACTCCGACTTCATAATTATTTCATCGAGGTATACAAAAAATGTACATTCTTGTCGGCTCTGTGGTTTAGCGGTCTAGTTGTTTGATTTGACTGCACGAGGTACCGAACTCGATTCCCCGGTCGGACAACAAAAAGATAACTGGTTGGCGATAGGCTTGCCACCTATCGCGTTGTGGGACTTACTGTCTTCGGCTATCGTGGGTGCAATGGTTGTGTATCTGCCTATCCATCCGAAGATATGGGCGTGAAGATACTTACTTACTTTTTTATATTCTTGAGTGTATATCAAAAACCACTTGTTCGATCTTGATACACTTTATTTTATTAAACTATTGCCTCAAAAACATATCTACATAAATATTTAAAAAAAAGTGACCGATTGAAAACCACCTACTAAAAGTCGTTTAAAAATTAGAGGTACATTCAATGTCCCATTATTGGCACATTGAATGTACCTCTAATTTTAATAATTGTAATAATTGTATTTTATAAAATTAGATATATTTATATATATCTAATTTTATAAAATTCAATACACACTTCAGCAGATCAATTTTAATCTGATTTTGGTTTGATTTTGGATATGCCTGCTAGAATTATTTTATAGTCATTTGTACCCATTACTGTAAAATCTATCGAAAAAATCAATATTCTATTTGCAGTAGTATAATATTAAAAGTTACTTTCAAAAAAAATAAAAATCAAAATCTATTTATTTATATAATTTTAATATATATTAATGACCTACCAAAGCTAACCATAAACCCTTACATTTTATATGCCGACGACATAACTGTGCTTATCAAAAATATATGTAACTATGAAAATGACATTAAATAAAATAACAGAATGGTTACACAATAATAATCTTAATGTCAACGTAGATAAGACTAAATTAATACAATTCAATAATGTTAATATGAAAAAAAAACACTTAACTATTAATTACGACAATAAAACAATCGCCTCTGTGGTCTAGCGGTCCGGGTGCTGAATTTGATTGCATGAGGTCCCGGGTTCGAATCCCGGGTCGACCAACAAAAAGAAAATTGGATTTTTCCAATTTTCTAATAAAAAAAATGTTGGTCGGGATTGGAAATGTGCCCGGTTGGCGATAGGCTTGCCACCTATCACATTGTGGGACTTAGTGTCTTCGGCTAGTCGTGGGTGCCTTGGTTGTACCTCTGCCTACCTCTTCGGGGATATGGGCGTGAAGATACTTAAAACAATTGAAGAAATATAATCTATTCAATTTTAAGGTATTACTTATGACAATTATTGTAATTGAAAGTTGCATATAAATACAGTTTGTGCTTAAGTACGCCAAGTAGTGTCTAAAGAGGCAGCTCTTAGTGCGTACTTTGGTCATGTATGTTCTGTTCTTTCATATGGGCTCATTATTTGGGGGAACTTAGTTGATGTGCACAAAGCATTTAGAATGCAAAAAAATGCATAAGGGCTATATATAATTCTAAGCGATTAGACAGCTGCAAGCCTTTGTTTAAGAGAAATAATTTATTAACATTACCATGTATGTATATTAGGGACATTTCTGTTTTTGTTAAGAGATACCCGCAACTGTTTAAATTAAATACGGAAGATACAAAACAATCCACTAAATTTGACCAAAAACTGTATATATACCTAAATGTAGAGTGCAGATGGCTCAAAAACATGCTCCTTTAATGGCTATAAAGATATATAACAAAATACCCAATAGCATAAAGGAACTACCTATTAAGATTTTTAAAAAAGAGTTATCAAAATGGCTCATAGAAAAGTGCTTTTATGGTGTAACAGGATTACTTTGACATATAATATATACCTAGTTATAATTATAAATTGACAAATTAATTTGCAAATGGTTTATTGTATATTTTATTGGAATTGACATGCTTATTGGGATTGACATAGTTATTTGATTTTTACTTATCTAATTGAACTAAATTATTTATTTTAATGAAATTATTAATTGTATTTTAAATTTAATGAATAGGTATTACAAATGCAGTATAAATGTAGTAAAAAAAAATTACACATAATTTATATTTGATATTTTCCATCGTCGGCGCTTGGTAAAACTTCCAAATATTCATATTTTTAAAGAAAGACAGTACAAGTGTTTCTTTCTTTAAAAATACACATAATTTAAGTCAATGATGATACATGCTGTCAATGATGGATTTAAGATGTATTATGTGATTGAATTAAATTATAAAACATAAATAAATTCAAAAGAAACAAATGAAAATTGAATAATTTAAACAATGTTTCGATAAATTATAGTTAAATTATTTATATTAGTTTATGCCTTAAATACAATTTGTATACCAGTTAGGTCTGGTAAAATAGGCGAAGTATACATGATTGTTGTAACACCTCCATGTACCCTATTTATACACAAATAAAGAGTTATTATTATTATAGATCTTTGTATAAAGATTATTGTGACGCATCTATATAACTCCAAAAACTAGTACCGGATTGGAACGCGGCCACACACTGAAAATTCACATACCACATACATTGAAAATGTAATCGGTTTAATCGATAAATCGATTGGATTAAATGGAATTTCGTCCATAGCAAGTCCACACAAAATCCATTTGTGATAAGTACCTTGGTTCTTGTGTGTTCGATTTGTTTAAAATTGCGTTTCGATATGTCATTATGGCATTATTCCGAACGAATGTGTCGGCCATTTACGCATTTTCAAAGGCATTTATAACATAACAAAATATACATAGCATAAACAGAAAGGATAGCGTGACTAAGGTCACGTAACATTTTCGTGGTCATGGCCTACATTGAAATATAGCCACCCGATTTCGCAAAAACATAAGCAGTCTTTTATGTAGCTAGAAAATTGGATCCAATTTTCTAATAAAAAAAAATGTTGGTCGGGATTGGAAATGTGCCCGGTTGGCGATAGGCTTGCCACCTATCACATTGTGGGACTTAGTGTCTTCCGGCTAGTCGTGGGTGCCTTGTTTGTACCTCTGCCTACCTCTTCGGGAATATGAGCGTGAAGATACTACTTTACACATTTAACATGAGCCCATCTTGTTTCTTTTCGTCAAGAAGAGTAAGAGTAATACTGAACTGCTGTTACTGTAAGACTAGAAAGATAATTTTTGGGCAATGGTCAGCATATCTAAAAAAATAACTCTAACAAAAATGTTTAATCAAATGACTCTTGGTTTCCAATATTATTAAATTAATATCATACAATTAAATAATATAAAGTTATTAATTATTTAGTATAACTCAAAAATCACTAGTCGCATTATGATAAACGGCCAACATTAATAATCAATCCTAATCCAAAACTCGCTGTCCAAGATTGATATTTTGATCCATTTTTATGTTATCGCTTGCCAATAACATATCAGTGGATAGGATAAATATGGCAATTAGGTATGGGATAGGCCGACGGATACGCAGCTATCTAGATTGCTTGAAATCCATTAGATTGAGATACATTATTAACATTCTCCGTAAATTAATAAGGGAGCACCTCAGAATTACGACCTACTAAGTCTGTATCCGAAGCTGGAATTTCAGGGAAATCGAAGAAAATATTCAAATATCTGTGTAGGTGTTTGGATAACTTACTTATTAAAATAGAAGTTGTTGTTTGCGTTCTACCGCACTTACATTATTTGAAAATCAGTCGATTTTTTTATTGTACAAACCAGAAAACTACTTTTTGTTGAGATAAGCTAATCTAAGTTAT
>NJDC01002116.1:83514-93676 GCA_002245475.1 Calephelis virginiensis | reverse complement strand
AACTTTTAACCGACTGAGAAACGAAGTTTGACGTGTTTGTTATTTATGTTCAAAGTTTATGTTTTTTGAGTTTGTTGGTGTAATACTCAAAGTTTATATTAGACTAGCTTTCCCGGCGAATTTCGTTCCACCCGTTCAGTTTGTACGGGAAATTTTTTTTTTCTAGTTTCCTCGTATTTTTTTACCCTTTTTCTTATCTTTTAAACCTTCCCTGGACTTGAACAAATAATTCAAAGCCAAAATTAGCCAAATCGGTTCAGCCGTTTTCGAGTTTTAGCGAGACAAACGAAAAGCAATTGATTTATATATATATATATATATATTGTATATATAGATTAAGCATGATTTTCTAGAAAATAATCAAATTTTGATATATTTTTATTGGGCCTTTTTTAATGGTTCCAATTAAGTATTGATTCGTTGCTTTTTAATTGTACTTAAAGAAGTTAGAGACAGTTGTAAACATGTCATCCAAAAAAAGGGACCCCTGATTGATGCTTGACAGGGATTCTAGATGGTTGTGAGCATTGGTTCGTAAATTAATTCAAATTTAGTACTGACCTGAAGAGGAAAACAAATTTTATCCGAGATTACCTATAATGGAAGCCGTGCTTGCAAATGTCTAAAACGCCTTTAATAATATTTATTTGGTTTACTTAGACGATATTATATAAAAAATTAAGTCGATGTGTACAGTTTTACTACCTTCAATACTGGTTTAAGAAATTTAACGTATTTCTTTTTTTTCAGGCACAAAATGAAGCGATCGCGACACAGATGGCTGGGGTGCGGTTTGTTTTGTAAGTTGAACTTTTGTGTTTTTTTATGAAATAGAAGAAAAGCGAGCAAACGATAAATGAGTTTTGTCGCAAAAAATTAGTTCTGGCCACTGTCGTGTTTTTATTTGGAGAATAGAGTCGCTGACTTAAAATCTCAGCTCCACTCGCGACGCATCGTGTATACCCGCTTTGGTATCTATAATTTATAAAAAAATTAGACAATGTATATTTTCAATTGTCTAATAAAAATAACATTGCCTGGGATTGGATATGTGCCCGTTTGGCGAGAGCTTGCTACCTATCACATTGTGGGCTAGTCGTGAGTGCCTTTGTTGTGCCTCTGCCTACCCCTTCGGGGATATAGGCGTGAAATTATTTTTTTTTGTCTATAATCAATAAATATGTATTTCTAAAACTTCCAGATATACGAGTATACCTTTTTCTTTCGCTATAAATTTAGTATTCAAGTCATTTTTACTTAGTTCAATAAAATGGGGATGAAAATAATACATTTTTTTACTTTACTGGTTTTTATAAAACAAGGCATAAACTCTAAGTTTAGGGTTGACACTAGTAATATTTATAGAATGCGGTTTTCTTTTTACTGCCAGCTCCTTTCAATGTACATTGCCCGTTCACATGGCGTGGATTCAAAATTCGTATTTAAATATTATTTTTATAGTTCGGAGAACAAAACGTTAGAAACAAGAAATGACCGGTTACCTCAGTGTTTACATATTTACTTATTTTAAATGCCAAAGCGCGTTGTCATATCCACAAGGTTGCAGCAAAATGGAGGTCGTTAGGTAATTACTACATTCACATCAGACATTAGTGATAACTAGCTGTTTTCTGCAGTTTTGCCTAATTTTTGAATATATTATAATATATTACTGAGCTTACCATTGTAATCAGTCGTGCCCTCGTCATGAAATTTTTAATACGTAATAAGATGGGATTGGTATTATTCTTACTCTAAAGTTCTTTACTTGAAATTGTTCGTTATACCAATCAGTAATCTGAATGTTCAAGTTTCCTACAGTTTTTCAATCTAAATTTTTTTATTCATACCACTGAAGATGTACAGTGACACAAATGTTTCACAAAATTGTAATTAATAATATCACTCATGTAATATATTTACACTTCTATCATTGCTTTTGATTACGTTTTCACCTCAAAAACATGATTTATATATATTTTTTTACTTATATTCGGAAAGAAAAAATCATCGTTCGCTTCGCAAAAGGTGACCACCACATGCCGGAATTTCTCGCTATCGAGCATAGCTTGAACGATGCCCGGTAGCGAGTGGTCCTCACCAACGACCGCTGAGAGATATACCTTATATTCCCAGGCGACACACTTCACCAGCATGATGCCGTATCCTCTGACGCCCCGCACTAGTCACGGTGGCGATCGCCTGCCGTTTCGCAATCGTATGCAGGTACTTTCCGAAGCATCCATGTCCGGAAAGTATCTGCACCTGTCGGAACTTAACCAATTCTAATGTCATTCGTGCTATGTGCTATAAACAAAATTATAAAAGTTACTTGAAATTATTTATATATATATTATTATTATATATATTATTATCGCCTCTGTGGTCTAGCGGTCCGGGTGTTGGACTTGACTGCATGAGGTCCCGGGTTCGAATCCCGGGTCGGCCAACACAAAGAAAATTGGATTTTTCCAATTTTCTAATAAAAAAATGTTGGTCGGGATTGGAATTGTGCCCGGTTGGCGATGGGGCTTGCACCTATCACATTGTGGGACTTAGTATCTTCGGCTAGTCGTGGGTGCCTTGGTTGTACCTCTGCCTACCTCTTCGGGGATATGGGCGTAAAAATACTTTTTTTTTACTTGAAATTAATGTACTTATTTTGATTATTCTTGTACATAAAACTTCATCAATTTATGTCGTCATCGCGTCATATCCCCGATGAGGTAGGCAGAGGCACAACCAGGGTACCCACGACTAGCCGAAGACACAAGTCCCACAATGTGATAGGTGGCAAGCCTATCGCCAAACGGGCATATATCCAATCCCGAGCAACATTTTTTATTAGAAAAACCCAATTTTCTTTTTGTTGCCCGACCCGAGATTCGAACCCGAGACCTCATGCAGTCAAGTCCAACAGCTGAACCGCTAGACCCCAGGGGCGATAAGATTCATGAAAAACCATATAAATAGTTAAGACAGGATAACGTCTATCGACTCGGCTAGTTATGAATAAAAACAAGTATATCATTTATAATTTTATAATGTGTACAGTTTTTATTACGCGGAAGTCTTGGGGAAATACTAAATGCAAATAGCAGTTTTTCAATCCTGTTTTAGGTCTTTTGAGGTTGGTGAATAAATATATTAATACCAAGAATATATTTCCGGCATGAAGGTTCCGCTAATTAAGGCAGTCAGAACTTTAAACTTTTAATTTTACAAAATATTCAGATATTTTATAATTTCACACTACAATAAAAGTAAACCCAGTTTTGTTCAAACCCATCACAAAAATAAAAATTACAAAACATTAATTACCACTTTTATCAAGTTTAAAATCGGGCAAAATTTATCTATTTTACACATAGTTTATTTGATATTTTCCATCGTCGGCGATTACCAAGCGCTTCCAAATATTCATATTTTTAAATGAAAAAACACTTGGACTGTTTTACGTATTACTTACAATTTAATATTTTATAAATAGGCTATTGGTTTTGCTTATGACAGCATCATCAGGGCTAGAACTTTTAGCTTTTTTTTTTAGCAGAAAGTTTTAGCCCTGATGATGTTGTCATAAGAGAACGATTTAAAAATTACACTATATATATTTTTTTACATGTCTTAATATCAATCCCAATTGTCCCCAATTGTGAACTGCCTGCCTTTATTTGATTTGTTAAGTAGGTAATAAAATTCTTTATTAAGTAGCACTTTTTTAACAGTTTAAAGTAACGACAAATGACAGATTAGCCTAAGAATATGTTCTGTATTGGAGAACCGCCTAATAAATGTCACCCACCGCCCTGACGTAATAGAAATAATAGTTTTGATATACACCGTGTTAATGAAACCATGGATTCTGTACATGATAGACATGCATATGTAGTTGGAATTTTTTGTTGAAAATTTCATGGAATTTTCAAAACAATTATTTTTTTTTGATTTAACTATTATTTCATTAATACTATCTAACGCAAATCGATTTTTATTTAATATCTAATAAATAACACGTTTTTACTAAACACAGTAATGAAATAAAACAGCGTATTAGAACAGCGCTTACAGCTCACAACGCGCGGATTAAGGCATATACTTTGTTCGCTATACATTAAAAACTGCTAATTATTTAACTACTTTTTTCTGACAAAAACTGTAAAAGGAATTTTGAAGTCTGATATGTATCTAAACTACCACAGAAGTTTTCGTTACGGTCTCAAATACACTCTGTATAGTTGTTTTCATTTAACATAGGGTCAATTTACATTTGGCCACTGAACTCTAAAACGGATAATAAATTAAGCCATTTTTAATGTATAATTTATAAGAAATTTTGAAGGTTTTGATAATTTTCCGGTCACATTAATAAAACTATAGATATTGACAGTCAGATTGTATACATTAACAAATACAACTAAATGGTAACGGTTATGTTAAAGAAGAAACTGACCGAATGTTAAAAAAATATTGATTGATTTTCGCAAATTTCAGACTTTAAAAACCTGCAAAAGCAATTTAATTGTATTTTATTTTGGTGCCAATTGTCAATGTAAAATACGTTTGAGTCCTTTTAAGAGATTTAAAGGAAAAACAATGGTAAGAATTTCCTTACGTTTAGAAAATACGTCACCTTTAGATACTAAAAATGTTTCTAGTATGTTGCTAATCTGAGGGCAGGTTTTTTATTCCTTTTATGTATGTGATGTAAGCGACTTGCAGATTACAATTCAAACCGAAACATAATAAGTTCTTTTTTTATGATAATAGAAGGCAAACAAGCAGACGGATTTCCTGAAGCTAAGAAATTCACGCCGCCTAGAGACACAAAAGGTGGTAATGGTGCGTTGTCACCTGAGGCCGGGATGTTAGGCCTCGAGCAAAAGTAAGTTTACCGGCTACCTTACCCTCTGAACCGGAACACGTCATAACGCTATGGCGGCAGGAATAGGTAAGGCGGTGATACCAATCCGGGCGAGTCGCTGCTAAACTCTACCACCTAGTCGGTTGTCACGGTGTTAGTGATGGTAAGCCTACACTCGCCTTTTACGAGCTGCCTGTCTGTCTACTCTGCAAAGGATCCCTGACCAATACGGGTAAAATGGTTTGTTTGATTCCCACAACACAGTTTTAAAAATATTTATTCTTCAAAAAATCTATCCGACAGCCGGCATGTGTATTGCTTTTACGTGTGTATATGTGTATTGATATTACGTGTGTCTGAGATCATTGGTCTGTTTCTACTATTTTATTATAGGAACACTAGAAATATGAAATATGGAAAATAAGCATAGCTGTCAAAAAACTTACCTACAGGCTACACTACACTCCACTTAAACAATAGTGTGATATTATTTTTTTTCATCAGTCAAATGGATAAAGTGATAAAATTATAACGTAAATGAGACAGCCCAATTTGATTGCAGAGCGAATTTCTAGAAAAAATCTACATGTTGTGGTACATTTAACTGTGCTCCCAAAGACAAAAAACGAAAGTAACTGTTCACAAGAGGAGATAAAATCACCTGTGGTTGTACATCGCCCGTTCTTACCTTATTTGTTTAAAAAGCGGGGAAGCATGTGCTAAAACGGTGCAATACAAATTTTGCTGTACGCGAATCAATTCCAAAAAAATGATACATTTTTAAGGAAATTGCCTGTATGAACCCATTTATTTTTCAGGTCTGGCAGTGGCAGTGTGTTTGGCAAACTTACCGTTCACATCAGCTGTAAGAGCCACCAGCTTAATCTTCTCAAAAACCACATCCACCACAGCAGCACCAGAGGAGGAGCCATCAGCTCCAGAAGAGGAAGCTCAGGTATAGTTTTACGTCAAAGAAAGGCAAGCAAGCGAATGGAACTGAAAACGTTACTTATCTGCCACCTAAAGTAATTTTTCTTTACTATGTTTTCAAAGGGGTAAGAATTAGCAAACATACGAATACTTGATGATTCTGTTTTATATGAGGGCTCACCAAATAAGCACACAGCTTTCCTGATGGTAAGAGATGACCGTGGCCTATAGATACCGCAGATGCTATAGGTACGACGCTGTTCTATGGCTGGAATGCAACCTCCTGGATCGAAACATGACAGTATGAGAATAGGTAAGGCAGTAGAGCAAGTGCTGCACAACATTTTATTCTTATTGATCTAGGTAATGGATTCAAGTATGGCTAGCTCCCTTCTTACAAGCTGCCTGGCAGGGATACGGATGGTTTATTCTACTCGATTGAGGAAACTACTCTACTACTCGAGGAAAAACAAAAAAAATCGCCAGCCATAGATACTACAGTTGGTAATAGTATTTTCTAAAATTAAAGCCGGGTTATTAAACATCTTAAGTAACCTACACAATTTAAAGAAAAAAAAAATTCGATCCAGACAGGATTCGAACCTGAACCCTTTCGTATCAAGGCGACGAAAGCTCTAATCATTTAAGCTGACGATTCACATCCTGTAGCGAAATTATTAATTCCTTTCTTTACAATTTAGTCGCGTAGTTATACGCGGCTTACAGATAGATTTCTTTCGGTAAAGAAAGGAATTAAAAATTTCGCCACGGGATTTGAATCTTTAGTAACTTTCATAAATTAAATTTATATTTCTTATTTTTATAAAAAAACTCAATTTAACACAAACACAGGGCAAGTGCTAAAGTTGCAAGAAATGTTATGATTTAATTATTATATTATATGTTATTATACTATCGACACTCTTAGCTAGCCGATTTGATATTTATATTACCTATGTAAACATTTAATTTCGTTTTATCAAAACTCAAAATACCTCACCAATTAAATACAAATATAAAATCGACGCAAATTTTATTATATTTAATTCAATAATAAATTGTCATTCACATCACTATTATGTGTCAAACTTGCCATTATAGCGTGCCGTTAGTATAGCATAATCCTTTATAATCTCTTACAAATATACAATAAGTAACGAGGGAAATGGTGTTCACCTTGGCTACCGTTCAAAGAATTCCTGACCAGCTTCCGTAATAAAAAAAAAACAGCTTCCGGTAATTTCCATTGCCTCCATTCTTGTGTAACTCATCGACGTTACAATGATAATTATTTTAATTATTTCCTTTCTATGTCGGCTAGCATTCTTCTACACTCATACATATAAATATTTGTTTATAATAGTATATCTTAAAGGTGTCAAGTTAGTGCTTACCATTGTTATATTTCGTGCTGGATACCCTCCAGCAAATGTTAAAAGTGCTATTGTAAAAAAGTAAGTAACTATCTTCACGCCTATATCCCCAAAGTGGTTGGCAGAGGTACAACCAGGCACCCACTACTAGCCGAAGACACTAAGTTCTTCAATATTATGCCCGGTTGGCAATAGGCTTGCCACCTATTGCCAACCGGGCAAATATCTAATCCCGAGAAACATTTTTTTACATTAGAAAATTGGAAATACCACATTTTCTTTTTGTTGCCCGATCCGGGACTCGAACCCGGGATCTCATGAAGTCAAGTCCAACAATTGGACCGCTAGCCCACTGAGGCGATAGAAGACAGAAGTGCTATTGTATGTGTATGATTTTCGAATTAATAAAAAAATGCCTCTGTAGTCTAGAGGTCCGGTATTTGGTTCGATTTTCAGGTCCCGGTTTCGTTCACCTGACAAGATAAACAAACGTATTTTTTCAATTTTCGAATGTAAACATGGTTGCCCGGGATTGGATATGTGCCTGGTTGATGACAGGCTAGCAACCTATCACGTTGTGGGACTTGTGTCTCCGGCTAGTCGTGGGGTATCCTGGTTGGGCATCTGCTTACCTCTTCGGGGAAACGGGTTTGAAAATACTGAAAAATCTTATCTAGCTCGCTAAAACAGCTTTTAGATCTGACGCGGTAGTCCGTTGAGACATTTGAATAAAAACAACCCAATTTAAATATATCTTATTATACAGAAGTTAATATGAAGTAAAAAAAAAATGAATTTCTATCTGTATGTCTACTCCGCAACAGACAAAATATGTATCTATGTTTAAATGAAAATGAACAACAAATGATGCGAGTTTCCAAAACGAATTTGACGGGAACTTCGGTGTTAGTGACCATGAAATCTGTGCTCATTCACCACAATCTAAAATTCATTTAATAATGTGTGTTCAATACTTATTGCAGGTAGAAACAACCGCTGAAGGTGCAGAAAGCAATACGACAAGTAAACTGTCAGGGATACCACAAATCGACTACATATACGACCCCAACCTGCCGCGCGAGCTGAATGGATACAACCTATCAGAGTATCCCTTCTACGAGTCCGTCCCGCGCCCGGAGACCATGGACTTCAAGTGCGACGGACTGCATGATGGCTTTTACGCCTCGGTGCCACATAAATGCCAGGTAAGAACATTTTTCGTATTAGCTACGACTAGATGAATAAATAATAAGCGTGAAGAATGTCAGTGAAAAATAAAGCTAGGCTACTAGATATGTAGGCATCGTAATACTTGTTTGTGTGGCAATAGGTACTTTTTGCTTACTCTGCAATGGACCTGGTTTGAAAATATTTATGTATGTTTAGAATAACCAAGAAGCTGGCAGATTGCCTCATGGTAAGAACTACCACAGAAGAGTGTCCACAGATGCTACTGCTCCGGTGGTGGAATTTAGGCCATTTGCGCAAATCTACTTCATAATCTTCAGTACGCAATATGATAACGACGAGCACTAACGCGAAGTCAGTAATATGTAAAGAAGTAGTAATAATATGTTTGTGTAGTAATGGTTTCTAGTAATAGTTTTATTCCCCAGATTTAAAGCTTTCATCCCCTGTCATAGGGGTAGATATTTGATTAAAAAGGGGGCCGTATTTAACCTTGGGCTTTTGACTATATGCACATCAAAGTACAACAAAATCGCTTTAGCAGTTAGCTGCAATAGTGTACAAGAAAAACAGAAAAACTAACAAGCAGGCTTTCATATTTGTTATATTGTAATGTACCCATTTATAACATGGAAGATGATATTGAAATTGAAGTCAGTTTTTGCATTTTTGTTGTGTCTAAACCATTTAAATTTACTGGAAGCTAAATAGATAAATATGATCTCTGGTATTAACGTATAAAAATGTTATGTTTTCGCTATTCCAGGTTTACCACCACTGCCTGTTTGGTACGAGGTACGACTTCTTATGCGCTAACTACACCGCCTTCGACCAGAAAACCTTCATCTGTCATTTCGTTTCCGAAGTAGATTGCAAGAATTCACCCAATTATTTCAACAGGTATTTGTTTTAACGTGGTGTATACTTTACTTTCGTCATAAATTACTCTAGTACTTGGCCGAAATCGTATAAGAATCCATTCAGTGCCTACTCAATTATGTCCTAAGTGTGGCTTCTTAACCTACTGTACAGGTATTTACCTACTTATCCTAAAAATTTAGAAAATAGACCTACTAAATGTGACCAGGGTTTGAGAAGTTTGAGAATCTCATTAAAGCTCAAAACTGAGTTAGAACTTAGTCTTAATACTCCGCTGACCTCTAATGGCCAATATTAATAACAGATAGAGATAGTCCTAATAAAGTTTTGTTGGGAAGATATTTTTGTTATTTACTGAAAAATAGCACTGATTGCCTTGTTACTAATCTAAAATAGCCATATCCCTAATCTTAGATAGATTATTAATATTGTCCGTTAGACAATGAATATTGAACTTACCTCAAGAATCAGGCAACTAGTACAGAACAAATAATACAGTACACAACTGACGTACAGAACTCGCACTTGTGAACAAGACGCAAGAAAAATTGAATTTTAAAACGTATAGCAAAGACTTCTATTACGTTGAGCAAATGGTTTAAGGTTCTATCAAAAGTTGACCTTCTGTTCGAGCTAATAATAGGATAAAACTTATCTAATATTAAATTACAATACAAATACAATTTATTAAAAATGAGTTGATTAAAAAACAAATTTATAAATTAAAATAACAAATATTAATTACAGATATTAATTTGGATTGCTATTTCCAGGAATGAAGCCCTTTACAAAGCCGCTTCATCACCTCCTCCACCCCCACCACCGACTACCACTACTACCACTACCACTACCACGGCACGCCCGAGCCGACCTCCACGTCGTCGACCCTACCACCGCTACGAGTATTACGATGATGACTATTATTATC
>NJDC01002116.1:63346-83339 GCA_002245475.1 Calephelis virginiensis | reverse complement strand
ATATAGTTATATGTTATTAGTATATTTATAACATTATATATAGATGTAGCCACTTTGTTGTATCAGCCTCTAGATATCTTGAATAAGGCCATGGCTAATTCAAAAACATCGAGAAAAAGGCTGCATATGTTTTTTTTTAATTCGTCCTTTAAGGGCCATTTGAACGTTCCTGAGTTAAATATAATAATGAGTAATGCTATCAAAACAATATAAAGTGATTTAACCCTAATATGAAGCCAACTAAGAGTTAAATAATTATTATAGGAACGCGCTAGTGGTCTTAAAAGACTTAGGTCACTTACTGAGTTAAGTATTTAAGTTAGCTTATAACTAGGGTTAAAGAGAGCCATATGGGTAATTTATAACCTAGGTCTAAGAGTTTTCCTGCACGAAAAATTCAAAGAAATCAAAATTCTAACTGTAGTATACCAGTATATCTTTTAAAAGTTAATGTATGTTCACAGAAATTCAAGGTCGTTTAAAGGAAATTGTGATACACACTGTGTGTGGAATAAAAATAATTTTGCTGTGCATGTGTCTCGTATCCACAGAGTTACCCAATCTTTCATGGGCCACTGTATACAGTTCTACTATAAACATCCCAATGATGTGAAAGAACTTCCATTTAATATATTTTATAAATGTTTTAAATGTAAATTAAAGGAAAAGGGTTATAACCATTGCTGAATATTTAGTGGATAAGACGGCTTGGGACTAATTGCTCCTCATGCCAATCTGTTATAAAAATGTATAATGTATCATTACATTAATTATTGTAAGCATATTTAAAATAAGACAAAAGACAAGCCCGCTGAGTTTCGAGCAGGATCTTCTTAGTGTGCGGCCGCGTTCCGATCCGGTAGTAGATTTATTATTGTATAGAAGCGTCACAGGTGCCTCTTGTAGGTTTACGTGAAATAAAGATAATTTATTAAATCACTTTACATTAGACAGTTTAATTCATGGATAAATTTAACCTGGTAATGTGCATTCGGTCCTTAAGTCGCTAAAACGACGACGTTGGTCCATTATTTTATCGAATTTTTTTAAGAGGCAACAAAAATCCTTTTTGTCATCATGAGATAATCATAAGATTTTTGGAATGTGTGAATGCAAACAAAAAAAAATACAAATCCAATATTATAAATAAATACAAATATTATTATATACTAATATTATATCTGAGAAAGAGACCGAATGTCGGTCCCGTCTATTAGGCTTTTACGGATAAGCCGCGGTACTGATTTGGATTGAATTCATGGTATCATAGACTACTCAAAAAACAATAAATTATTATCACCTCTGTCTGTCTAGCGGTCCAGGTGTTGGACTTGACTTAATGAGGGACCGTTTTCGATTAAAGGGTCGGGCAAAAAAAACTTACTTTTCCAATTTTCTAAAAAGATCGTCTTCGGATAGTCTTGGGTGCCCTGGTTATGCCTCTGCCTACCTCTTCGGGGATATGGCCGTGAAGATACTACTACTTAAAAAACAATTCTATTAAGAATGTAGAGAGGCATGATTTTGTAATGAAACTCATAACTATTCAACAGATAGTCACGTTTAAAGGGCTAGGTATAAACTTTACTCGGCCCTTGTACTTTATAAAAAGATTGAGAATTCTGTTATCTAAAAAATATTCTTTTTATTTATTCTTATTTTATTTTGTTTATTACTATTATTATTATTTATTTATTATTATTCTTAGTCTTTTTATTTTTCATAAAATTTCGTTGGACGTTTCATATTCTTATACCATATTTATGGTTTTAAATATTATGACATTATTGCAGATATGAAGCAAGACAAAAACCAGTTGATCCACAAGAAGATGATTATGATGACAGACGAGCATATGATAGACCAAGAGCTGGAAAAAGACCATATACAGACTACAGAAGGCCATACGATGACGATGAGAGAAGACCTTATAAAAATAGAAGGCCTAATAGACCTCGAGATGAAGATGAGGAGAAATATAGATCTGATGACGAAAGACCAAGAGGAGGACAAAGAAGTGAATACAGACCTAGGGAAAAAAGACCGAAAGATGAAATACCCAGAGACGAAGTAAGTAATGGTGATATAAACTCACGTCTAAGAGATGATCCAAATTTAAGAGACGGTGAAGGTAAAAATAGAGATGATATTCGGCCACGTGATGAAATAGCACCAAGAGATGCAATTAAACCAAGAGACGAAATTAGACCAAGAGATGAGTTTAGACCAAGAGATGAAATAAAACCTAGAGATGAGATAAGATCTAGAGATGAGATAAGACCTAGAGATGAGATAAGACCTAGAGATGAGATACGACCTAGAGACGAGATAAGACCTAGAGATGAAGTACGGACTAGAGACGAACCAAGATACCGTGATGATAGGAGACCGTACAAAGACGAAGTTACTACACCTGATAATAAAGCCAGGGACACAAGAATAAGGGATGATCGCTATCAACCTAATGAAGGACGTCGCTCATACGATCGTCCAAGTAGAAACCGTGACGACAAACCATTAAGAACGTATGAAAACAACAATAAAGAAGAAGAGAAACGACAACTACCAACAGCTCCAGAAGGTCAAACATTGGTTAAACCAAACGGTCATGGAATTTTTAGTAAACCAAGAGCACCTCCAAAAATCAAGAGGCCTGTTCCGGCAAATGAAAAAGAAAAATACGAATATGTTCCTGTTGCTACTACAAAAGCCCCTTCTAAACCAGAAGATGAATATTATGATGATTATGAAGATGAAGACACAAGAAAACCAATGCCATCAGCTAAAACAAGCACAGTTCAGCAAAGGCCTAAAGAAGTAATAGAAAGTGCAAAATTTAAACCGACTAGATCTAATCCTACCGGTCCATCAAGCTTAAAATATCAAAAACCTAAAACTCCAATTGATTACGAGGAGGAAGATTATTACTATGATGCACCAAAATTAGTAAAACATAGTCATAATGATAGAGATAAACATGAACGTAGCCCTAGTGGAAAGGACAGCGAGGATTATTATTATGATGTAAGAGACAAACCTATTCAAAGACCAAACCCAAAACATATTGAAGAAGATATCACTTCTAAAATAAAAGAAGTAAAACCAACAGTAAGAATCGTTAAGAGGCCTTTTTTACCGTCTAGGGGTGGGAGTCCTTACCTACCAAGAGGACTACAGCCGGTCGCAGGTAGAGACCTAAGCATTCCGCCAAATACCACCCCTAAACATACGACTACTTCTACTACTACGACTACTCCTTTCACTACTACAACCCCTTCTACTACTACAACTAGAAGAACTACGACTACTACTACCACTACAACAACTGAACCACCGCCTCCACCACCACCAACAACTACTACTACAACAACGACGACAACCACCACAACAACTAAACCTCCAACAACTACACGAAAACTGACCACAACAACAGAACATTTAACAACCACGATAGCGACTGAAATACCAACTTTAAATTCAGCTCCTGAAGATGAATATGAATATTACGATGAAGAAGACATTGAATATGAAACTAAAAACAAAAAAGGACCACTCACAACAGAAGAGGTTACGACACCAGAACAAACAACAACAACAACTACTACTACAGAAGCAACAACGACAGTTCAAGAAACAACTACTTTGGATAAAGCCAAATATTTAGCAACGAAAGTATTACAGAATTTCAATGAAAATTATGAAGCTATTAGAGAAACTTTAGAAGGAAATGGCAAAATCAGAGACTACATAAAGCCTTACACAACACACGGATCAACAATAAAACCTTTTTATAGGCGACCAGAACCAAAACCGGAGATATCAAAAGGTTATTCCGCAACTGGGAAACCGTTAAAAATTCCAGACATTCAACAAAATCTTGCTGATTCTGTAGAAAATGATTATGATGTTAGATATAATGAAGCATTAGCGCCGAAAATCCCAAATGTAAGGCTGCCAAGTGGCTTTGTGGTACCTACTGAAAGAGACTATGCTTACACAAGATTTAGGAATAACTATAACACTGAACCCCAATTCGCTGCCTCAGAATTAAATCAATATCAAGTTAGGAAACGGCCTCAAATTTCTGGAGTCAGCATACGGACTCCTTCCTCATATTACTTGCAGCCACAAAGAATTGTATATGATGAAGCTGTATTAAGACCTACTCGGCAATTGGTGTATAGGCCTTTCAGTGATTTCTTATAAATTAAGTGAGGTGGTAACCTTTGAGAGATGGAAAAACCGAAGCAGTCTCAATGAGACGCTTAGGGTTTTAGATTTGAAATTGTGATTTGCGAGATGATGGAATAAATTCATTTTTATTTTGTAGAACTTTTACGCAAAAACCAAGAGAATAATGCAAATAAAACTCTATTGCATCTTGGATTTTTGAGTGCTAAATTATGTGCTAAATTAATTTCATGATAAAGTTTTAGTCCTTTATTTACTATTTCGAAATAGATCTTATATTTTTTATCAAATGCAATAAAGTTCTACAATTTTAAAAATTATATAAGTTGTCCATCATTCTGTATCTCGAAACGAATGTATATTTATTATAGACAATACATAAACAACAGATAAATTACAAATCTTAAATTATTGCAGGTTAGAAAATATATATTTGTATAAAATAAATCGTTTCGTTAAAACGACAAGTCTTATAGCTGGTAGTTTTGACAAATTAATTATTATTAGCTGTATAAGAATAAAAAACTCTCCGTCTTTAATCAAATGACAAGTATAAGTTACATGTTTTCATCTCGAGACTTAGAAACGAACTTATTAATAATATTGTGGCGTTTTTTCTAACCAGAAATTAAAATATTCCTTTAGATTGGTTTATAAACGAAGAAAAATCTGTTGTACTTTATTACTGTGATTTTATATTACAATTTATATAGTATAATAAATAAATAGTCTACTTAATCAAAAGTGTTCATTTCTAGTTGTGTTACAATGGATATGAAAATGTGAAGCAACAGTGCTTTAACTAAATATATTTTACAAACAAAATTAACGGATATTTTGTTATGTATGTTACTTTAAACTACTTACTATAAGTAAAACAATGTACTCAATATTTAAAAAAATACTCAACAATATTCTAGCTCCGTATCACTGCCAATACAGTAAGGGTAAGCTTATATGTACATCTAATTACTGACTGAATAAAAAATGGTTTTAGCTGTTGTCACTTTACCATAGGCATACTTTAATACTAAAATTATACAAATATTTATATTTACCTAGCAATTGTAATCAACGACTTTTGTCTTGTTCTGATTTTTGCGGGTTTCTGTCGTCTATGCAGTGATTTTTTATTGGATTTATCGATAATTTGTTAATTAAATCCTTTACAAAATAGAGAGACGTATAGACAAACTGATAAGAAATAAAATGTGTATAAGTTGCGTCTCCTCGTGACTAATACCAGTTATGTTTGCCAAAATGTCTGAAAAAGATAGTCACCTTTTTTAAATTTCTGATACTCGTTGTTCATTAGCCAAAGCATTAGTGTTGAGCGTTATCATTACTAGCCTATAATACCTCTCGGGAAATTGTCTACCAAATATAAAAAATCATTGGTAGATTTACATTTAAATAAACAGATCCACAGTTGAATATCAGCATAAATAATTTCATTTATTATAAAGCAATAAAATTTTATTCAGTCGGTAACTAATTGATACACTTAAGGTTTCTCAATACATTATAAGTTACCTTTTAGATTTAAATATATTTTTCAAAGGTTACCTTGGGATAAAATCGAATAAAGTTTTACTTGATACAATACAAAGACAGTATAAACATTCAAATCAATTAACACTTTCTTCGATTTTCCTTGTAGCAATGATATTGGTGAAGTTGTAATTATTAAAATGTATTACCAAATAAGGATTTGTAAAAAAAATAAAACAGTTTTAATACTTAGCATTTTGTATCATTCCCTGCGTGTTTGTAATTTCTAAGCCTTTAGCTAACGGATTTTTTAAAAGTAATAAATAGGCGTTGCCTACAACAATCCAATTCCATTCCAATAATTCAATTTCCATCCATTCAGGATTTTGCTAGACTAAGTTTGGGCCGTTAAGCCTGCTTTACATATTAAAAGCATTAAAATAATGTCACAGCCTTTTAATGTGACTAGTGGTCGCCCATTGCTCGAAATTCGACCATAATAAATTTTAAGATCTTGTTGATAAGAACGCCATCTTTATTTCTCAAGACCAACTACTTTATTTTTTTAGTGCGCTACCTGTGATCTTTCATCGTTATCATCAATATATTTGTTTGCGTGTGTCAAATGCATGGTAGCGTGGGTAATGTTTTATTTATTGATTTAATTAGTGTACATTATAAGCATTATGATTGAAAAATATTAGCGTTCTGCTCTTCTCCTACATATAAACTATAAGTGTAGCAAATTTCATACTCCCCCGTTCGCGCAATTTTCGTAAAAAGAATCCAAAGTTTTGGCATCACGTATTAACATATATTGATAAGATAGCGAACAAGCGTACAGGTCTCCAGTACCAGCTATAAAGTACATGTATCTAGTTCCTAAGTATCTAGTACCACTAAACTTCAGTGTTGTGTTCCGATTCGGAGGATAATCGAGCAGATGATTAATTTCACACCCATGTTGCGTTTATGTTCCTTCTTCTTTCTTTAGGTTTTGGCCATCACGTTAGTATTTAGCCATTAGTCAAGTAGTAATTTGCATCAAATTTTATATCAATTTCAATTAATTTTAATTAGTCATCAGTCATAAGTCGTCAATAAGTCATTAAAGGCTCTTGGGTAAAACGGTGGCCTTTTTACAGAAGCTCATGTAATGAGTTTTGGCGGCAACGAGGAAATATACGATACGCTCATTTCTTCATAATTATTTTATTTGTGCACTTTCACTGAACAAAATTGTACAAAATGCCACCAAAATTGACTAATTTCACTCAATATTAACACGAAATTCAATAATTATGAAAAAAACTTCGACCATCTTTTCTCTCGATGGCGCCAAAACTCCGTTTATGTTCCTTGCACACAAACGAATAAATTTACTTCCTCTTTTGTTATTCGAACGACCAAGGAATAGAATTATCTGCCTAAGGGCCACTTGTACATTCCTGAGTTAAATTTAAAATTGAGTTAAACTTTTAAATATGAAGTGGCTTAACCCTAGTTAGGAGTTAACTCAGAGTTAAATACCTAGCCCAAGCATGTGCAAGTGACCCAAGGTATTTCCAGAGCATTTCAATTTAAACATTTTTAAAGAAATAGTGAAGTGGCGCCTTTTGGTTTAGTATGATTCTACCTTCGAGCCTTTCTTCCAGCAGCTACGGATCATCATTCAAAGATACATTAAAAAAACTTTAAACTTCACTTAAGAGGTTAGTAATATCATAATTATCATAGATGTCGCATAGTGCTTATTATTAAAAAATCCTCATCTTATTTGCTATCAATTATAAAAAACATGGTTTGACATCACTGCTGCCTGTTAGTGGCTTTTCCCACAGGCTTTTTCTCTTTTTATAATCGCAGGCTAATATCGATGATCTGAAGTCGATTGTGGCCCTTAAATAATTACTAGTAAATGAATTCACGAGGTGATTAGATCACTTTAGAACTACAATCCTATATTTGTACCTTCAAAATCTGGAAATTCAAATACGATATATTCTACTGTTTCTTTAATTTTGCTGAATTTATTGATGCTATGCAAGCATTACATTCAAAATAATTATTTAATACTGAAAAATAAATGTTTATTTATAAACAAACTTTATCGAAAACAAGAAATCAATTGTATTGTTTCAGCAATAATTTGATCGCTTCGGTCTCTCGGAATAGAGCCAAGATAATGTAATCACTGTAGAGAGTAAGTATATTACAATATATTCTGTGGCTTCGGTAGTCAAGTGGTTTGGTATGGGCGTTGACTACATAGATATCCCTGGTGAAAAATAGTGAGATCTCAAAAATGAGTTTTCACTACTTTTCCAATAAAAATACTTTGCCTTGAATTGGATAAGTACCCTATTGGTGATAGATAGATTTGCAACCAATCACATTGTTGAGCAAAGTAGTGACCTTCGTTTAGTTGTGAGGGTTTTGCTTGTACTCCTACCTACATAGGAGATATAAATATGAAGACACAATTTTTTTGTAAAATCATAAATAAAATAAAAAAAATACAACACAATAACTCTTCATTGTGCACCAAATACAAACAAATACAATAATAAAACTTAAATTATAAGGTACACAAAGGCGGCCTTATCGCCAAGTCAGCGACCTCTTCCAGGCAACCCTTGAGTATGGAACAAGATTTAGTGGAATACTGTGTAATGTGAGCTAGACGATTTAATTGGAAAACAATTATCGATTGTGTCGTAAAATGGATCATGCAAAGGTTGTTGATTTGACATTTAGTAAGCAATCTCTTCCCTCAAGAATTTTCTCATTCTCCACCGCCCTTCCTGTTGAGCCCTATAATTTACCCACCATTCAGTGCAATGAATGCTGCAGATTTGGCCATATCCAAACATATCCATATCCAAATATTTAAAAAAAATGTTCTTAACATTTCCATTTATTTTACAGGCAACCCTATATATCAACTTCAATTGTTATAAAAATAGTAAAAATTGTAATGAAACTGCACATTTGTTGATATATTTTTTTCCTACTATCCGATCCCGTGAAAGTAACTAGCATCGACAATTATCTGTTTATACCTGGCAATCCAGATAAACAACAGGCAACCCAATTTCGTCTTATTCCTACTTTAAGTCGGGATAAAATCTTAATATTGCACCAATCAATAAATAAAACAACATTTTAAAAAATAAAAAAAGTGTGAGTATACTTATGTACACGCGTTAGAAGTTATACTTCATCGGCGTAATAAGATAAAAATCTTTTTAACAACTAAAATGTTATCTATAGCTAACTTCATAGCAGGATCCTGTTTCTCGTATAGACGTATTTTCGCACTTAACACATACAAAATGTTTGCATGTGGGTGTGCTGATATAGGCTGCACTACCAAAAAAATAATATACATACAAGTGTTATTAAAATATTGTTATTTATAATATATACGTTATATTTTAATTAATAGCTCATTAATCAACTAATAAGGGAATTGCTGATTTTTCATATTATTTATTTGAAATAACCGGTCACATTGGCCTGCTAGTTTGTTAGAAATCCGAAGCCGCACTTATTATAAATACGAGTACATTAATTGATTCGTAACGATATTTTGTGTTAAGTGAGTTGTGATTTCGTCGCATCATTCCAATTTAAAGATTACGGTGTTTTTACTGGTCTCAAGTGTTTATATTTTTAAAAAAGGACGTTCGACGTATTAAAGTTACGCCTGGAAACTTTTTAGGTTAACTTGCTAGTGATTTTTAGAAAATAGTGAAATTGGTGAATTTTGTTTAAAATGGTCGTAAACGATTATAAAAAAATGCCAAATGAAGACATGAATGTGATTTATAACAGTTTTCTTAACCTATTCTTACTGTTTTCTTGCATTTGCATCAAAAACAACTATTGATGAAATGTAAAAAATTAAGAATTAAAATGTGAAAAAACAATTTCTGTTTTACTTGTTATTTTCTATGCATGATATAATTGCCTTATTTGATAAGAAATTGAGTTGCCCTTAAAATTTCTAATTATTGTAATGTTATTGTACCCTTTGCGTTTATAAGTGTTTTTTGTAAGTTGAATAAACGATTTTGAGTTTTTTAAATTTTAGTGGAAATTTGTTTTTTTTTTTATCAACAAATTAAAAAGTAATTAAATATTAAATATAAAAAAAACCCGTTCCTAATAGTTTTCGTTTGATATACCTACGGGGCGCCACTGTCTCGTAGCTGTGTAAGGCTATGGTTGCATTTATTGTATATGTAGATACAGTTCTTCTCTGTGAGTAATATTGTTCTGTGCTTCATAGCTAACTTCATCATGTCGGTTTTTCGTGACGGTGTGCGCGCGCATCGAAAAAATTTACCCTCATCATTTTTTCCTAACTCGCCAAAAGAAGTATAACTTCATAATGTCCAGGATTTTTTCAGCAACATATTTTTAATATAATTTCTGATATACTAAATTTGCTATAAAACCGGTTTCATCCTATTACCAGCTCAGTGTAGGTCAACCTAACTTCGGCCTTGTAATAGCGCAGTTTAAATTTAGAAAAATATTGTTTACCAAGTTATTTGACTCTCAGTTTGGCACAATATTATAACGATTATTGATATAATAATGTTGTTTTAGCTCATTAATTGTTAAAACGTTAAACAAGCAACAATATTATTTTTATCATAACTGCAACGCCATTACAAAGTTACGTCGTCAGTTCAATCGCGACGTGTCAGAAACGAAATCTCTGAACGGCCGTAGTATACACCACATAAATGGCATGTAATTATTTACTTGTCTTACAATTTTTAGTAAAAGTTATTAGGCGTCAAAATCATAACTACTAATCTGTATAGGTATATTATTATACTCTGCTACTAATAAGCGGCCATAGATTTATTACATAAAACAAAAATAATGTAATATAATAAACACCCAGACCAGGAATTGCAGACATCTAAATGTTCATCACACAAATGCCTGCCCCCGTCGGTAATCGAACCCGAGCCTCGCGGTTGTTCAATGTACTCGTAGTTAGGCGTCTACGCTAGCCACTCGACCAACGAGGTGGTTAAATAATAACATAATAATAATAATTACTATTCTAGATCTAAACTATCATTTTCTAAATTAAAGACATTTTGTACAAATGCTCTACTAATAATATGCAGGTAGTGTTCGCTTGGATACCTAGTCATGTAGGGATTAAAGATAATAAGGTGGTAGATGGGCTGGCTAAAGAATCTGTGAACATTGTCTGTCTAGACCAATTCTATGTACACCCCCTTGACCTTTTTGCTACAGCTCTACATGATCTTCTTCAGGACTGGAGTGCCAAGTGGGCCCAGTCTAGCCTACTAGCCTAATAAAAGGGAATCATTATGCAAACATTCAGCCTTGCATTCAGGAAAAAACATGGTTTTATCAGATTCGATCCATGAATAAAACTTCAACATCTGTTGTCAGTAGACTAAGACTTGGTCACGTTTGTACCCCAGTTTTTTGTCATAAAATACGTGTTCAAGATTCTTCTATCTGCGAGTGTGGACAGGAGGAAGGCACAATTGATCACATTTTATTTAATTGCTCAAAATTCCCTACATCTCTGTATAATATCCTTCCAAGTGATTTTCCTAAACCTCTTAACTATAAATGCTTACTACTGTCAAGTAACTGCAATATTTTGAAATTGTTATGTAGATATATAAAATCTAACAAAATTAAATTATAAAAAATGCATATGTTAACCCATATGTGTATCTGTCTTTTCTCAAGTTTGGTGCTGGCATATATATTGTGTGTGTTCCTTTTTAGGTATTTCAATATCTTCAGATAATGTAAAATACTTCTGTGTGGTGGTCCCGTACCTGACATTGAAATGAATGAAATGAATGAATGAATGAATGAATGAATGAATGAATGAATGAATGAATGAATGAATGAATGAATGAATGAATGAATGAATGAATGAATGAATGAATGGATGAATGAATGAATGAATGAATGAATGAATGAATGAATGAATGAATGAATGAATGAATGAATGAATGAATGAATGAATGAATGAATGAAAATTATTTATTTGCGGAATATGTGTGTTAAAAAGTTGTTATGAAGATATTTAAAATACAACATATTTTACCACATTGTGGTATGCAAATATTTAGTTAATTTTGAGAAGTTACATATTTCTATAAAAATGTACATTTAAATCACAGCCCTTATTTACATTTTATACATTGGCTACATAAGTCGTGAAAAACGATTGAAAGCCATATTTATAAAAGAAGAAGAAATATGGGTATTGCCCACTCTTAGAACGTAGTGATTATACTCTTTGTACACAGGTAAGTAGCAAGGAAACACGAATCTATCCTCGTATAGCGGTGAGTGACGTTTACAAATTATAATTATTTTTATTGCATTAGAGAGCGAACAAGCACACAGCTCTCTTGATGATAAAACACAGTACCGTCTGTCTATCTTCATTAAGACAGACCGTGACAATAAAACAATGACAAACAGAATTCTATCTTCACACAAAGGGGCAAAAACGCTGTCAGCTACGCCTCTCGAGTCTGGTACGCACTTGGTACACATCGCGGTTTTTGGGCGAGTGTGAAAACGGTCGATGTAATTAAATACCTTTTTTTACGACCAGTATGTAATCGTGCGATTTGTGAATGTTATTTGACTTAATAAGTCAAATCATTAACTTAATACGGCATAGAACAGTTATAGAATATATTATTGTTCTGTTTTTGAGCCTTACTTGAGCTGTTAACAACAATTAAGCATAGATTTTCATGAAATTCGGTAATCAAAAACATCACATACATGTTCAATGAACATTTACTGTGCTTATGGCGTTTTTATTTGTTTTAAAAAAAATCAATACTTACGATCACCAAATTTAAATAGGCAGATGTAGTTATAACACTGAAGGTGCGTAGCCCTATCGCGTGGCAACGAACCGCTCGGTTGTAGGTATGTAATTCAAAAACATAGCCGACTTACGGCCAACGTTAATAATGTATCTCAATCTAATGGATTTCAAGCAATCTAGATAGCTGCGTATCCGGTGGCCTATCCTAATTGCCATATTAATCCTGTCCACAGATATGTTATTGGCAAGCGATAACATAAAAATGGATCAAAATATCAATCTTTTACAGCAGGTTTTGGATTAGGATTGATTATTAATATTGGCCGTTAGATTACTGCATATTACATTAACGTGACCATGGCCCTTGGATGATATCACAGATGGTATAGGAGCTTTGTTGTTCTATTGTCAGGGTTTTAAGTAAGGCCTATTGTGCAAGTGTCGCTATGTTGGCAGGAACAGATAAGGCGATGGATCCTTACCTAGTTAAGTTGGCTACACAACACTCTCCCACCAGTAACCCTGTTGGTAATTACCCAGAAAACTCGGACTAGCACAGAGTGAAAATGTAAAACCGATTTCCACAAACACATATGCTACCAATGCTAACTGATTAGAAGTACGTTAGAATTCAATAATTGTTATTAGTTTATTAAAGTTTATAAGGTTACAATGTTTATGCAGATTATTATAGAAGTCTTAGTCTTCCAACAACAGTTATGATACTTGATATACTTCCAATGTATTAGATGATCAGGATTGACGGGCTGTGGCCATATAGTTTTTCATACGCAACCGTTGATCGGTCAGCTACATTTCAGATAGCTGGTCGTGGCGACCTGGCTGCGTCATGCTACATACTAATGCGCCCAGATGCTTATATAATCATAAAATTTAAAATTTTCACCTCCGTGGGCTAGTGCCCTAGGTATCAGACTTGACTTCATGATGTCTCGGGTTTGATACCCCCGCTGGGCAACCAAAAAAAATGTTTTAACAATTTTCTAATAAAAAAGAACATTGCTCGGGATTGAATATGTGCCCAGTTGGCGATAGGCTTGCTACTCCATCACATTGTGGGACTTAGTGTCGTCGTCTAATATAGGGTGCCCTGGTTGTGTCCCTGCCTACTTCTTGGGGACATAACCAATGCCTAAATTATAGCGAAGAACATACGTAGACAAGATTGTAAAACTTATTACACACCTATACCCGTCGAGGGCCAATAAAATATTTCAGTAAAAAAATATAACTTCTTTTATGGTATTGGAAGACAAACAAGCAGACGAATTTCCTGATGGCATGAAATTCACGTCGCCTAGAGACCCCAAGGTAAGGATGCATTGCCAACCTGAGGCCAGGATGTTAGCACTCGAGCAAGCCTTTTTTTATGATAATGGAAGGCAAACAAGCAAACGGATTTCCTGATGGTAAGAAATTCACGCCGCCTAAAGACACCAAAGGTGGTAATGGTGCGTTGCCAACCTGAGGCCGGGATGTAAGATCTTACCCTCCAAACCTACACTAATATTATAAAAAGGTAGAATTTCTAACTTTGTTTGTAGGAAGTAATCTTCACGAATACTGATCCGATCATGAACGTTCTTTTACTAACCAAAAATTGCACAAATCACACTTTTTGTATATGGAGTAATATATGATATAATCTATGGTGGTAAAACAAAAAAAACTTATATACAAAATAATAGGATATGTAAATAAAGTTCTGCCGCCAAAATGTCAATTCTTACTGTGTGGAGGGTAAGGAAGCCGATAAATTAACTTTTACTCGAGGCCTATCATCCCGACCTCAAGTTGCCAATGCACCATTACCACATTAAGTGTCTCTAGGTGGCGTGAATTTCTTGCCCTTAGGAAATCTGTCTGCTTGTTTGCCTTCCAATATCATAAAAAAGTGGACACGGTTCGGCTGGTAATTAAAAATGTTCGTTTTCGTTTAAAGAAGCGACAAGCTTGTTTTGTTTAAGTTGTGGTTGTAAAATGGCGTTTCCCAGAGATCGACATTTCCCAGGAACGAAGTCTAAGATTCTTACTTACCAAGAATTTAACCCTTAACAAAATTTCGTTGTTATTTTCTCTTATATATACAGCCTACCTCATCCTTCTAACCGAAACATGTCAACGGCAAGCAATGACGTTATGTCGGCAGGAATAGATAAGGCGGTGGTACCAATTCGGACAAGTCGGTGCGAAACTCTACCACCTAGTCATATGTCACGGTGTTAGTGAGGGTAGGCCTATGCTTGGGGCCTAGGAGTTTGAACCACCACCGGGGGAAACTTTGATATCCATTAAGCAATGCTACAACTGATTTTACATAAATTGTGTATTTTTATGCAAGTATGAATAATTTATAAATGGACAAGCTATTGTTTTGCTTGAGTTTTAAGGTTTTATCTGCCCACAGAACCTATGGGGCTGAACCAACCTTTGACCCTTTCCTATCCTTTTTTTTTGACCCTTTGTCGCCATGATTGGTCCTGGTGTCGAGTTGTAAAAACGATCAAATGAAAATATTTTTTTTATAAAACATTAAATTAAATGAACTATAAAGATTTTAAGACCACTTTATTTAATCAATGTTATAAAAAGTTCCTTTACATTTTATACATAAAGAGGATCTCATGACGCATTCAACTATAAACAACTTTAAACACTAATTACATATTCAACTGGATTGTATAAATTCATACTTAAATTATTTTATAAACATAATAAGATTCACAAATCATAATTGTAAAAACACAAGACACAAGATATAATTTATTCTTATTCTATATTTTACTTCACTTTATTTTTGAGCAAATATTCTTTAATTATTTATATGACATTCTGTTTTGTAATAAATTATTTAATTATACAAAAATAATAATTGATTATTAGTTTTATACCGTTTCAAGTCATAATTTAATAAAAAAAATTGTAAACTCATTATAAACGTGAGTGACGAAATAAAATTTTCTTACTGAGTTAAATTCAACAATATGTCATAAATATTTTTTTAAACAAATTCCGTACCTCAAAAAATGTCCCAATTTGAAAAATATCAAAAAATATCGTGTATAAAATTCATTTAAATTAAATTTATGAGGATTCTGAAACTAAATTATCTCCATTTTCCTTAATTATTTTAACATCGTATTTTCTTCTGTACCCTCTACCATTTTATCCTATAATTCATCACAGTTACCATTACCTTTGTGGTTTCTTCAAAGACTAGAACTTTCAAATTGATCTCTAATATTTCTAAACTTTAAGCTCCACGATTTAGTCGAAAACGGAGGTATTCTTAAGTCTATAATTTTTCCATTGCTTTTGTCATATTTTATTTCTTTATCTATGGTATTTATTTCTTTGGTAGTGCCATTCACTGCTTTACTAATTTCAATTTCTCCTTCCGAGCCGTGCATCAATCTGCCTATAGGAAACTGAATAAGGTAGACGCCATAAGTCCCAAACCATATGAAGAGTTGGAACAAGCAGATTTGCCACCAAGTCATCTTAGAAAAAACTGGATAAAGAAACCGACCTGCCAGGAAGTAAACAGAGTAATACCTGAAACGAAAATAAATAATTTTAGAAATTCAAAATCAAACAACGAATTGACAATGCAAAATAAGAAAAGTCAAGATCGTCGGAAAAATGATATATTAATGGCTGAAATAGCTGTATTTTTAGATCTACAGTTTGAGTTTTGAAGGATGAATTATATTAACAAAAAGCATCTTCACGTCCATATCCCCGAAACGGTAGGCAGAGGTATAACTACGGCATAAACAACTATCCGAAGACACTAACGGCCAATATTAATAATCAATCCTAATCCAAAACGTCCTGTCCAAGATTGATATTTTGATCCATTTTTATGTTATCGCTTGCCAATAACATATCTGTGGACAGGATAAATATGACAATTAGGTATAGGATAGGCCGGCGGATACGCAGCTATCTAGATTGCTTGAAATCCATAAGATTAAGATACATTATTAACTTTGGCCGTAAGTCCGCCTATATGATAGTTGGCAAAGCTATCGCCAACCAGGCATATATCGAAACACTGGATAACGTTGTTTTATAAGAAAATTGAAAAACCACACTTTCTTTAAGCTGCCTGATGTGTCACACCGAAGTCGAGACCTCATATTAAAGTAAAAAAAAAACAAGTAAGCCTCTTTGGTCGAAGAGGTTAATATCCGTGATTGACATCTACGTCTTAGATAATATGTTTTCATTTCAATTCAATTCATTTATTTGTAGTAGTAGGTACAGTCATGGGTATTAAACATTACATTACAAAAGAACGACTACTTCTTGCCTAGTGGCGTACAAACATTATTTAGGAAAAAGTAAGTAACTTTTAATAAATGAAATTTAAAATTTGCAGCAATCAGTTTCGAGGGAAAAGGTAGGTTTTTCGTAATTATTGAATTTTATGTATAACATGTTGAGTAAAATTAGTCAATTTTAGTTGCATTTTGTACAATTACAATTCAAATGCATACATATTCATTAAAAAATAAGTATATAGTGGATTTTCTCGTTGCCGCCAAATCTCACTAAATTAGCTTAAATAAGGAGGCCACCGCTTTACTAAAGACTATGACGTGACTTTCTGTGACGACTTATGACTGATTTTGAATAAATTACGGCGAGTTTGTTAAATCGAGTGACTTGGTACAAATTAAAATTGGTGAATGGCAAATGCTAACGCCCACGCCAAAAAATAAAAATGGCGTCCTTAAATCACGTATGTCGACTTCGTAAGTTTTGAGGTATACATTCAGAGTTTTTTTAAATCTAACGTTGAAAAAGATATTTGTATATTAATTTTATATTATAAATTCGATGTCAATTCAATGTCGGTTCATAATATTCTTGTTATTTAGCCATAATATTTATGTGAATTGTTTTTGGGTTTCGATTCTTAACATTTAAAAAAAAGTATCTTTACGCCCACATCCCCAAAGAAGTAGGCAGAGGCACAACCAGGCACCCACGACTAGCCGAAGACACTAAGTCCCACAATGTGATAGGTGGCAAGCCTATCGCCATCACATTGCCAAACCCGAGCAACGTTTTATTATTAGAAAATTGGAAAAACCCAATTTTCTTTTTGTTGCCCGACCCGGGATTCAAACTCGGGAGCTCAGGCAGTCAAGTCCAACAACTGAACCGCTAGACCACAGCGGTGCAATTCGCAATAAAGCATAAAAAATGGAGGTTAAAATGTTTAAACTTTAAACAATGCTGATTATAGATTTGAAAAAATATCAATACTTAACCTTTTTTAGGACAAAAATATCAAGATACACGACAACAGATGTCCCTTATACATAATATTTATACATGTAAGGTAACTAATACATACATAGAAAAAGTTAAATAGATACCGGAATAAATTTAAGAAACCTCTTGACCTGGAAATGCAGGCATTAAAATCTTCATCACATAATTGGGTGTCAGGAATTGTGTAATCAGGAATCGAACTCGACATTTACGGTTGGCTGGTGTCTTTAGGCATGTACGCTAATTCCTGGACCGACGAGACGATTAAAAAAACGTAATAAATTGCCATAAGTCTGATACCCACACAATAGCATATAAAATTCCTATGACCCAACACAGTATGCTTTCAAGCTTCCTATTGGCAGGCTTTCGTCGTGGCTGCACAATGGTCTCCAATATGACCAGGACTGAGATGTTGGTATGCACGCAGTGGTTGAACCACCAGGGCACGATCTCGTCGTAGATTTTGGGAAAGACCAATTCACGGTCGATGGAATACAGTCCCCAGAACATGCACGTTACGAACTGCAAAATTAAATATATAATATATTAATACATGGTGCCAAAACTTTGTGGACACCTTTTTACGAAAATTGTGCTGACGCAGGAGCATAAAATTTGGCACACTTATAAGAAGTGCAGAACGCTAATATTTTTCAATAATAATGCTTATAAAGTACATTAAATCAATAAATAAAACATTACCCACACTACCATGCATTTCACACACACAAAAACAAATATATTGATGATAACGATAAAAAATCACAGATGGCGCACAAACTATAATCATCCAGTTTGAAAACAAAGTAGCTCTTGAGACATGAAGATGACGTTATCAACAAGATATTAAAATTTATTATGGTTGAATTTCGGCCGAAATTACAAAAATTATAAGTTTTTAATAGCCCCCGACTAAACATTTTTTATGTGAGAGGTCAGTGAACGAGCACACAGCTCTCCTGACGTTAAGAGATAACCGTGGACTATAGACACAGGTATAGATACAGATATAGATGTTAGAGATGCGTCGCTCTCCTGTGGTCGGGATGTTAGACCTATTGTGCACCTCCGGCTACCCTACTTTCCGGGTCGGAACATGACAGAGTCAGGAATAGGAAGGTTGGTGGATCCCAACCCAGGCAAGTTGCTGTCCATCACTAAACCAACACTGGTTTTGTTAGTGATGACCTACATTTTAATCAGTGCTCGCCTCTTAGGAACTGCCTGACAGAGGCAATCGGTCTATTCACCTCAGCAAACCCGACTAACACGGGGGAAAAGAATACAGTATAGGAAGAGTTGTTTACGACAGCAGACCAGGTTGGGTAGGTGGATCCCTATCCGGGCAAGTTCACGGGCAAGCAAAAAGAAATTGCATCGAAGTTGGTCCCTCAAATTAAAAAAAAAGTTATGATGCCACAAACAGAGAGAGAGAGAGACACACACAAGCATACATGCACGCTCGCACGCACATAGGCACGCACAATATACAAAACAAAATAATGGTGCGTCGCCACCTGTGTCGTTTTTATGACGTTAAACTTATTCGCTGCCTCATAACATAAAAAAATCTTACCGCTGTATAGGGTACCACGAGTCCACAATAAAGAACATCCCTCCAGTACCGAATCTTTTTAGCGTTGTCACTATCTTCTTTTCTTCTCCATTCTAAGATATCGTACACCAGGGATAGGATGATGAAGATTGCTTGGAAACCCTGGAAATATAGACAGAGAATCATTACTCCTTACAGAATTCGACTATTCCGATTCCCATTAGTGGAACAGTAAAATTTATATTTCAGGATTATTCAACTGATGCAGCAGGTCAGACTACATGGTACAGTTCTAGAAAGGCTTTTAAATTTGTATCACCGTTATGCTAATTCCTACCACCATAGCGTCAGTGTTTGCCATTGTTAAACGCTACCAAATTGATCAGTATAAAAAAATTGCGACAAAAACCAACACAAATAAACAACCACACGGCTTGATGGTAAGAAATAACCATGGCCTATAGATGGCCTCATTAGTCGCTATCCTATACCCAACGCAGACCACCACCATATATAATATATAACCATACTAGCTGCTACCTGCGGCTTCGCCCGCGTTTTCACAGAAACCCGGTGTG
>NJDC01002116.1:48514-60010 GCA_002245475.1 Calephelis virginiensis | reverse complement strand
TTGGCGAAAGGCTTGCACAAGTAACCTAAGAGCATAAGATATTCACACCAGTAATTACTAGTATCTTCACGCCCATATCCCCGAAGAGGTAGGCAGAGGTACAACCAAGGCACCCACGACTAGCCGAAGACACTAAGTCCCACAATGTGATAGGTGGCAAGCCTATCGCCAACCGGGCACATTTCCAAAGAAAATTGGAAAAATCCAATTTTCTTTATGTTGGCCGACCCGGGATTCGAACCCAGGACCTCATGCAGTCAAGTCCAACACCCGGACCGCTAGACCACAGAGGCGACTAATTAGTAGTAGTAGTTAGTAATTACTATGGCATCGTTAAGCGACAAATTGGTGATGATTCTGCTGTTCACAAACTCAACTTATTTTAGATGCTTGCTGTCTTTTTCAAATGAAAGAAAAACAAACGAGATGGAACACTTTAGACATGTCAGATTAGTCCGGACATGTCAAACCGTGATGTATTTAATCAACTTTTTCCGAATGGTAAATTAAACGTCTGTAGAAATGACATTTACGGACTAATTTGACAGCACTGAAATTAATTAACTTAAAATTAATTAAGTGAGTGCGCCACAAAATCACCAACAATATAACGACTTATTTTTATTTTAGCACTTGCCCTGTGCTTGGGATAGATTTCTATATTTCTTTCTTTCTTTAAAATTTATAGAAATCTATCCCAAGCACAGGGCAAGTGCTGAAATAAAAATACGTTGCGAGAAACGAAAGTTATATCCATTATAAAATGTGAATTTCATCTGTAATGATGAACTCATTTGGTGGGTACTCAGAATTGTGTATCTATAGGTCATAACTACCCGCGTTAACGGGTTAGAAAGGAATTAAAAAATTTCGCCACGGGACTTGAATCCTCAGTAGCTCAATTGGTTAGAGCATTCGTCGGCTTGAGACGAAAGGTTACAGGTTCAAATCCCGTCTGGGGCGAAATTTTTTCTTTCTTTCTTTAATATTTATAGAAATATAACGACTTATCTGTTTGTTCGCTGTTGTAATCATTATAAAAGAATCAACTCTCTTTTTTGTATAAATGAAAAAGTCACCCCATTAACAGTGTAATGGACGCATGTTACAATAGAATATATTTTGTAATAGATACAAAAGCATGTGGAACCGGAACAAAACGGCTATCGACATGGTCAAAGGTTACATATCACGTGTTGTCAGTTATGATAACTTACGAAATTACGAGACGTACTCGTAAACCGTCTCGTAGTAAATAGGACGGCGATAACACCCAGTAACAGCTGTTTAACACCCTGTCACCAAATGAGTAGAGCTTGACTGTCTTTTATTTGATTAATGCAAAAAAAATTACAAAACTTTTTTTTTTCTTTATGCTCGTTTAGTTTGTGGTTTGTAGGCGAAGTTTTTAATTGTCTTAAAATATTCCACGATGATGACAGTGATACCGCTGACAGCTGCTTACCATCCAGTCACGAGATGGCTCTCCAATATTCCTTATATTAAATTTACTCAAAACATTTTATTATATTTAAACCTATTCCAAAAAGGAGCGGGTTCTTAATTCAACTGAATTTCTTTTAGTATCTTTGTTGTTGATTACTTAGCCAATAGAAGCCAGATTTTAATGGGTCTTTTTTAGAAATACATCTGTAGATACTACAGGTGGTGTATCTTGTGGCCAGGTCTAATGTACAAGTCTACTGGACCTATTCTCAGGACTTGAACATGTCAGTGCCAAACACGATCATTATGGTAGCAGGAAGAGTAAAGGCGGTGGCTCCCTACTTAGGTAATTTGCTGAACAGCAATATATCAAATATCGCGAATAAATGAGTCACAAAACTATCCTTTATAAAATGCGAAAGTTTGTGATGGCGGATGGATGTTTGTTTTTCTTTCACGCAAAAACTAATAAACGGATTTGATGGACTTCACAATGATATTTTTAGCCAACAGTAAATACATACATAGATTACAATTTATAACACGCGAGCGAAACTGACGGAGGAAGCTACTAAGAACTAGGAGCAAATTAACGCTGCTTTATAACTTAAGGTTTTACCATTTTATTTTACGAATTTTAAGGAAAGGAAAAAATTTCGCCATAGATAGGCGATAGATCTGTTACCTTTCATCTCAAGCAGACGAATGCTGTAATAATAAAATAATGCCATATTTTATTTTAGTTGAGCAAAATCAGTTAAATCTTCAGTTTCTTCCGGAAAGATATAAATCTTAAAACAGTTTTTTGAACTAAACGGATGGTGATGGAAATGTTCTGATTTTATAATCCGTTTTTTTATGATTTAATACAACAAAAGCTATAGTTTTTTATGTAAAGGCTGTGTGTGTGCGTGTGTATATGTGTGCGTGTGTGTGAGTGTGCGTTTGTGCGTGTTTGTGCATGCGTCTGTGTGTATTTGTGTGTGTGTGTGCGCGTGTGTGTGTGTGCGTGTGTGTATACGTGTGAGCGCGAGAGCGTGAGTGCTTGCGTGTGTATTTGTATGTCTCTAACTCATAAATGAATCGAGATGTTATGTATATGCTTGAAAATCATAACCTTTCATTTGTCGCAGTCGGGCAAAAGATGTTACGAGCCAAGGTCCGTCGTAATGAGTATTACATTTCCAGTGTTTTTTCTTTTAAGAATATTACTTTGATCACGACAACACCAAACGTCACGTCCTATTACGTGAGATTATTCCACTTATTTCATAAATCTCTTGCGAAGATGTTGCTATTTTTTATAATATAGAAGGCAAGTAATAAGACGGATTTTCTGATAAAAATATTTATTAGCTAGAGGCACCAAAAATTTGGATTAATGCTTTGTCAACTTGAAGTTAAGCTTCGTGTGTAAGTTTATTGGTATCTTACCCTTCATATCGGAATAGAACAATGGCAAACACAAACGTTGTGGCACCAAGTAAATAAAAAAATATGTTTTAGGCCAAAAAATGTAGGCATTTTTTATCATCGACATGTCTATATACGGGTACACACATTTGTCTCCACAACCAAAAACCTTGTAAAGGTTTATAAGGTTACTAGCGGCTCGCCCCGGCTTCGCACGGGTATAAAATATACATAAAAACCTTCCTCTTCAATCACTTTAACTACTAAAAAAAATATCTTCACGCCCATATCCACGAAGAGGTAGGCAGAGGTACAACCAAGGCACCCACGACTAGCCAAAGATACTAAGTCCCACAATGTGATAGGTGGCAACATTTTTTTTATTAGAAAATTAGAAAAATCCAATTTTCTTTTTTGTTGGCCGACCCGGGACTCGAACCCGAGACCTCATGCAGTCAAGTCCAACACCCGGACCGCTAAACCACAGAGGCGATACGTGAACTACTAAAAAAAAGCATCAAAATCCATTGCGTAGTTTAACCATACAAAGGACATAGGGACAGAGAAAGCGACTTTGTTTTATACTATGTAATGATGACAACTTCACTATAACAATTTAAATTTAAATACTCATGTTCATATCTAATTACAAAGGACAAGAAGGTTAAAAATTCTCAATATTTCGATTTAACTGCCATTTTTAAAATAAAATTCAAAAATGTTAAAATTATTAATAGGTACGTACGTTTGCGTGCGTATACATGCTTTTATAATTATACTAGCCAAACCGGCGAAGTTCGTATTGCTTGACATTAACAGCTCCTAACAATCTGTATGGATTAGACTTTAGAGCATTGTTTTTCCTACGTTTGGAATCATGCGTAAACGAATGGAACAATTTCATGAAAGAAATAAATAGCAAGTTTAGCGGAAAGATTAGAAAACGTTAGAAGGGGTTAGCGTTTATGTCTAACTCCGACCGACCAATCGACTAAGCACAAGGCTTGGGTTCGATTCCCGACAGGGGATAAGCTTTTGTGTGATGCACTTTTGGGACCAGGGGGCTGATTACGTACATTTTTAGTGATGATCACTGGATAAAGTGTACATCAAATAGCTGTTAAATGACGGGTTTATATATTTTTTATCTCCTGTGACAACAGAAATACAATAGAGATAGCAAATACCAAACACGTCATTTGACAGCTATTTGATGTACCTACAGTTTACCCAGTGATAATCACTAAAAAGATACGTAATCAGCCCCCAGGTTTGGGTATCTGGATAAATATTTCTATGTATTAGTATCGTTGTAACACCCATAATACAAGCTTATGATTTGTATACTTTGGGGATAGATCAATTTGTACAATTTGTCCAGGGATATTTTTATTACATACTAGCTATCCCGGCGAACTTCGTTCCACCCGTTCAGTTTGTATGAGAAAAATGAAAATTTTGTTTTTCCTAGTTTTCTCGCAGTGTTTCCCTTTTTATTATATTTTAAACTTTGCCTAGACTTGAATAAATAATTAAAAACCAAAATTAGCCAAATTCATTCAGCCGTTTTCGAGTTTTAGCGAGACTAAACGAACAGCAATTGATTTTTATATATATAGATTTAAGTTCATGTACTTATAAAAAACCTTAGCAAAAAATCTAGTCATAAGAACAACTTGATAAAAAAAAATCTCTTGATGTTGATGCTTTGCAAAAACAATGAACATTTTTTACACATTTACATTTGACAACATATCTCCAATTGCAATCATATGGACAAGTGGCATAATTTATACACTTAAGCGATTTTTTATTTCCACTTTTTTACAACATTAAAAAGTAGAAAATCTGAATAAGAGATAAACGACGCAGAACTTAGGCTTTTTAACTCACGATGGAAAGAAAGGCGTGTCTGTGTATCTGTCTGTCTATGTGTGGCATCATATCTTTTGAACGGATGGACCGATATTGTACTTAGCTAGGTATATTACACCTAGTATTTCTCGGGCGATAGGTATTAAACATTTCTATTTTTAGAATTATTTAAGAATTGTTTAGGAGATAAGAAAACAAGCAAATGGTTTTCCTGAAAGTTACGTTAAAGGTACAGGTACAAAGATACGTTAGTTAGATACGCGTTGTCTATAGACAATGAAGGTGGCACTGAGGCTGAGACTAGGATGTTAAACCTTTTGTGTGATTGTTTTTATAAGTTAAATCAGCGAACACGCACTCGACTCTCCTTATAGCAAGAGACAATCTAGACTATAGACAAACTACACGTTCTAAACGAGTGTCTGTGTGTGTTTGTTTGTGTTTATGTCCTGCAGCCGAAATGTTAGACCTAATTTACAAATCTAACTACCCTACCCGCCAGATCATGAGTCACTATCAATATGACGCCAAAAATAAGTAAAGCTTTGGACTCCTAACTGTGATGTTTAGGGTGTTTTTTCATGTAAAATGTAAGGGAACAAGTACACGGATCCGAAGAGATAACCATGGTCTTTAGACATTATCCGTGTTATTAATAAACATGGACTAAGGTCGGTGTAACATTATGTTGATATTATAGTCTTTATCACATTGTAATAAGGACTACAATCCATGGTTAAACCTTGGAGTAATTTACGCCACGTTTATTAATAAGACAGTATAGATGTAAAGGTGCGTCGCTATGTCCTATGCCCTGGGTATTAGGCCTGTTGTGCAAGTCTACCGTCTACCCTACCTTCCAAACCGAACAAAACAAAGTCATTATAAAGTATCTTCACGCCCATATCCCCGAAGGGGTAGGCAGAGGTACAACCAAGGCACCCACGACTAGCCGAAGACACTAAGTCCCACAATGTGATAGGTGGCAAGCCTATCGCCAACCGGGCACATTTCCAATCCCGACCAACATTTTTTTTTTAGAAAATTGGAAAAATCCAATTTTCTTTGTGTTGGCCGACCCGGGATTCGAACCCGGGACCTCATGCAGTCAAGTCCAACACCCGGACCGCTAGACCACAGAGGCGATAGTCACACACACAACACGTCACACGCACAAATTCATTATGGCCGCAGAAATAGATAAGGAGGTGGATCCCTACCAGGGCCAGTTGATGCACAGCATTAAGCCACCAGTCGTCTAGTTGGTGATGACTTATAACCTGTGCTCTCTTAAAAGCTCTCTTAAAATGGCACGGAGGCAGATGGTCTTTTCTATTCAGTGGACATAAACCACCACGGGAAAAGACTAGATGATGGGTATATCATGTATCTTATTTATTTTATAAATCACTCACTATTATATTAAATACTAGCCGACCCGGTGCGGTTATAGTTTGTATGCAAAAATTTTAAAGCGTTGCTTTTCCCATTTTTCCTGGTATTTTCCAAATTTTTCTTTTCATAAGAACCTTCTCACATTATAACAAAAAAAATAAGCACAATTGATCCATCCGTTCAAAGGAGGATTCATTGTATTTTATAAAATGTTTTAATTATTTTAATTTTCTATGTTGCCTAAATTAACAATCAAAAATCTACTTCCGTATGTTTCGGAGGTAGATTTACCTACCTAACTAAATAAATCAAAATTCATTATTAATTGGAGAAACAATCGCATAACAAAAACGCAAATTAAGAAATATCTCCCTTTGTAAGTGGTTTAAAATAAAAGTTTAGCCTTGCCTTAATTTCAAAGTGTAAAATGTGGGTACTCACAAAATTCCAACCAGTGAGAAGCGCTGTCCGAAACGTATTCAAACATCGTATATTTGGATTCGTATGAGCTTCTATTATTGATTCAAATCCAATCGCAAAAGCCCCAACATATGCATGGTGATATAAACTAATAATATGTATAACTGTCCGCCAGTACAACCTCGCGTCACTTCTATCAAATAGTTTCTCGTTTTCAGTTATCAAAAAGCAAAATATTTTATAATAAATGTTGGTGTCCCGCCATAATTCCTCCATTTTTTCTTAAATAATTTAAACTAAACGCCTACTAATCAGGCGTATGTGATGTCTAATGAAGAGTGACATTCCTTTGACAGTGTTGCAAGTGTCAAATTTGATCTCCCATAAATTTCATTAATTGATTTATAGATATGACTAAATAAATTCATACTTACCTTTTCAAATTCAAATTCGGTCATTTTTTACCCTATTTTTAATTTGTAAATCCATTTTATTTCATGTCAAAAATTTAAATCAATAACTTTGAAAAATCATTTGATTTGCTTAATTAAAATTCCTTGTGCAATTTCGTTATGTAAATATTATTTATGTCTCTGTTAACTTTACTTGTAAGTTGTAGTACGTATGAAATAATGCATTACTACGATTTATTGTTAAAAACTTTAAAAACAACATTTTTCTTTTTATTAATAAATATTTATCTATGTATACAAAAATGTCGCTGCATAGTCACGATTTCATTTGTCTTTATTTTAGGTTTCTTATTGCTTTGGTAAAGGTTCTTGCAAAAAAAAAAACTTCGAACTTTTGCTAGTTGGTGTACCACAATGCCATTTAACAATTATTACTTTGGCATCTTTCGATTAATAACTTGAACTATGTATCTATTTCCATTTGTTCTTATTTGCAACAGCTAGTAAATAACAAGCTAGTAATACGTGTAAACATCAGAATATCAAAATCTCTGGAATTTGGAATAATTAAAAAAATTACAGTACAAATATACTGCGCTGTGATTTTTGTTTTCTGTAGTTTATAACGTTATCAATTAAAATTTACCCATTTTTATCTAAGTAGGTGTTTACGATGTCGTTTTATACAAAATTATATTATTTGCCCCATAAACATATTTTTTGTTTAGTTTTTCAAGTCAGAAGTTTAGTATTTAAAATAACCTAAAGTGATGAAAGTGAAGAGATCAAACTTTTCTCAGATCTGATTTTTTTCTTGATGTCTTTTCAATTCTATTTGAATTATTCTATTTGAATTAATGCTTTTGGTTAGCACATTTTTAAAGTTAACAAATGTATCTGTTTCAGATAATTCAAACCATTAACATTATAGCCGTACTGAAAAAATCGCATGTTTTATGTTTTAAAACGTAATAAATTGTAGTTTGATAGGTTTTATTTAAAAATATATCTTTGATTTAATATTATTAGATAACTGACAGCAAATATATTCGTTTGAAAATAATTTTGAATAATTACGAGTAAATTACAACTTTCATTAATCATTTTGCAAGTGTAACGCAAGTAGATTTCTAGCTAACCCTATTCTATTTTAGAAACACTGTCAACGTACTACAACGTACAATTATTAAACACATACACTAAAAGTTCAAGATACATGATACTCCGTAAGGGAAGCAACATCATCAAATAAGACTGCGTTCTGAAAATTTCAGATCCCAAATGTTACTTGAGACTTATTTTATGCTATTAAATATTTTTTGACAGCAGTCACCGATTTGTTCATAACTTTCTTTGAAAATTACCTTTACTCGTCACAAAATAGCATCATTTAAACTCACAAATTTAAAACTTATATGAAAAAAATACATTGAGTAAAATAATTACAATTACTTTGTATTCGGCTAATATTAATACACTCAGTTCTTTTACACCGTAGTTTGGTTACTGGGAGAGCTTTTTTTCTTAATATTCTTTTCACGTTTTCTAAATATTGATGTTATAACGGTCATATATAATACAGATGGTCTAATTCTACTCAGCGGACCCGGACCAACATTGGGAACAGAACTATGTTAATTACATTTTAATCTATTAAGAAAGAACTAAATAATTCTTTCCATCTGATAATTTAATCGACATGTTAAAAATTCTTTCCATTATTTAAATATAAAGAATATTTGTTTGTTTTTATGTACGAAATTCACGCGCAATCGCCTGAAGTGATCACGTTAACTACGCGGTGGTAAATTTTGCATTAAGAACAGGAGAAATTAATCTTAAAGCATGGCAACATTTCATTTGCCGCACACAAACCATATATACCACACTTGTTGTTCATATCTACGTTTATACATATCGTGACTGATAAACTATTGGCACTAATTAAATGATTACATTTTGATGGATTGTATAGTCTTAGTCTGCGTCTGTGTCTAGGACCTGCAGATGGGTAATTGTTTTTCGAACTTAGTCCTGTTTTAATATTAGGCCAAATGTTTTCCTTAAAACTTTTCACTAATACCGTGACTGCAACTAAGTGGGATCTACCTTGCGAGGACTATTGGTGTTTGCCAGTGTCGTATTTGGTACGCGTCAAGAGCTTAGCACCGAAAATACAATTTACGTCACAATAGGAGTAAGAAAATCACGATTTGGGGTAGTCCCTGTCTATCTTAAAGGTAGCATCTCGATCGATAACTATCTTATACAGTTGCAGGCGTTTATTTCCTGTTTGAGAGTGGAGCGCCTGGTCTTTGCTGAGGATGTCACTGCTTTTGACCGATGGTTCCCCACTGTGCCAGTAAGATGACACCCGAGAAGCCGTAATGAGCGAGTTCATGGTCCAACTCGATATCAATGTCATGAACGAAGATAATTTCCAACATTTAGTGTGTAAGGGGAGGTGCACATTACACTAGTTCTGTTAACAAAACAGCTTGCACACATAATGTACTCGATAGAACAGCTGGCTGGAAAGTGGATGAGTCCTTAGTCATAACGTAAAAAAAGATATCCTTATTATGGCAAAATTAAACCAATTTTTGTGCGGGCAATCAGCCAGTGGCAGACCGCATCATAGCATCAATGCTAACAATAGCCGTGTTCCGGTTTCAGTCAGGATAAAAAAAAACTCAACTCTTAAATAAGATACTTTATCATCCCAATTCCTAACTGGCAACATATTGCTAGCATCATTGATATTTTTATTGCATAAATCAGAGAACAGCCACTGATGGCTTTTCTTTTTTTTTGTTATAGATCAGCAAACAAGCACTAGGATCTCCTGATGGTAAGAGATAAACCGTGGCTTATAGAAATGTTACCATTGCATCGATTTCCTGCGGTCGGGATAAAAAGCCTGTTGCGCAAGTCTCCAGGCTAGCCTACCCTCCAGACTGAAACATGATAGCAGACACGGCCCTAGGGACTTTGCCGCCCTGGGCGATTCCCCCCCCCCCCTCCCCAACCATATATCCCGTCTAATTGTTTACTTCCTGAAAGTATAAGCTATAATAAACTTGGCAAGAAAGGAGTCCGTTAAGGTCACTCCTAACCACTGCGCTGTTGCTTTGACGCTGTCACTGTTCTGTGCAGCGCGGCGGCGCCAGCGACGGTTGTTCGATACAAGCCGAGTGATTTATTTTATATTTGGACTTCGATTATAATCGTAACTCAAGGCTTGCACAAACATAAATATTCTTAGACTTGTTCTTTGTGTAAATGTGATACAGAAAATTTTACCCTTCACATTCGTATCATGATTTTGCCGTTCTTTAAAATTTGTTCGCCGCCCCCAAAAATTTTCCGCTCTGGGCAGCCGCACGGTCCGCCCACCCCTAGGGCCGGCCCTGCATGACAGAGTCATTATGCCGCCATACCCTACCCTGGCAAGTTGCTGAAATACTTTACCACCAGTGGTCTTGTTGGTAATGACCTATATTTAAATCTTACGAGCTGCCTGGCTGAGAGGCAAATGGTTTATTCTTCTCAACGGATCCGGACCAACACGAGGAGGATTAGGTAAAAATCCCTTCCCGTACAAGTTGATGCACAGGACTGCACCTCCAGTGATATATCTACAAGACGTAGATAATGACATGTGTAACGTGTTTGCCTCTTACAAACTATCAAGCATGTAGGCGATAGGACCCGGACTAATACGGAGAAATGTGTATTTTTGGGAGACAGTTTTTTTTTTAAAGTCAACGCTTTTCGATTTCCGCCAGTGACAATTCCAAATTTTTAACAAAAGAAACAATGTTTTCAAATCGTTTTTGGCAAATGGCTCAAAAAATTATGTATAAATGCCTAATGTTACTCATAAAAAAGAAATAAAATAGTTGCTAAGTTGTAGATTAATAAAAATTGGTTCTTATTTGTCAAAAGAAAATTGAAAATTTTAAGATGAAAATACAGCCCACAAACTAATAGAGCTACAATGAAAATAGCGTTAGTCAATATTTTTATTCGACAGCAAAGGTGAGAAAATCGTCCCTTAAATATCACTCCGAAAGAAAAATACTCATTAGTCATTACCAATTTATTATTCTCTTAAATTTTGTATCTGTGATATTCTTTAGAAATTTGGCTGCTTTAAAGTGCTTAGTTTTGAAAAAAAATGTTGTTATTTAGATAAAAACTACCGTTTTGAAATCGCGAAACCCCATGTTTTTACTTTTGACGGTGAATATTTTTCCCGTGTACTTTAGGAATGTAGGAATTTCGAAATGTTGTTTTTAACTAGGCTTCGTATAATTTGACTAACTTTCAGCGTGATGTGAATTTATGTACCTTTGAATGTTTGAATTTACCGGATTGTAAAATAAAAAGTCGAAAAAATATTAAACATTTAAAGTTTTAAACTAAGTCATAAGTCACAAAATGTTTTTAACACCAGCTGTAAAGGCTAAATAGATATAGGAAATAGCCTTAGCTGAAAGAACATTGGTGGTGATTCTGCTGTTCACAAACT
>NJDC01002116.1:36126-48141 GCA_002245475.1 Calephelis virginiensis | reverse complement strand
GTGAATTTATGTACCTTTGAATGTTTGAATTTATCGGAATGTAAAATAAAAAAGTCGAAAAAATATTAAACATTTAAAGTTTTAAACTAAGTCATAAGTCACAAAATGTTTTTAACACCAGCTGTAAAGGCTAAATAGAAATAGGAAATAGCCTTAGCTGAAAGAACATTGTGACCGTTCGCATGTAACATAGGCCAATGTAGAATGTCGGCTAGTTAATTTAGTTTATAACATAATATAAACGTAATTGTATTATAGTGCAAACTAACTAAATAAACGTAACTGTATAATATTGTAAACTAACTAAACCGGTAATATCTAGTAATTTATATCAACTTGTAATTGTAAAAACGGCATAAAATGTATTTTGATTCAGAACTTTTTGCTACTATGACGTAAACGCTCAAGTTATATCTAAAATACAAGGATACTCTTAATAACGAAATAAATTATCATAATTAAGTGTTTAATAATTTAGATTTCATATTTTTTTGGCTTTTGGGTTTTTCTGGCAGAAACCGCTAAAAATAAGACAGCAAAATACCTAATAGTGTACAATTTTGAAAATTCAAGAGAGAGTCAAATGATATTTTAAAAAGAAAGCCATAATTTCAAATTATAACCTAGGCCCAAGAGTTTACCTTATAAAAAATTCAATGAAATCAAATTTCTAACTGTGACATCCAAGTATATCTTTGAAAATTTAATATAAGTTCACAGAAATTTAAGTTTATTCAAAAGAAATTGTCAATACAAGGAATAAAAATAATCTTGCTGTGTATATGTCTCGTCTCCACAGAGTAAGTCATTCTCTCGTGGGCCAATGTATACGGTTTTACAATAAACTTCCCAATTTTATGACAAGTCTTCCAATTAATAAATTTAAGAAATGTGTTTAATGGAAATTATATGAAATTATATAAAAAATATAATATTGCTATATACTTAGCTGATAAGAGCGCTTGGGATTAATTGCTCCGCATGCCAATCTCTTTTAATATAATGTACTAGCTGCTACCTGCGGCTTCGCCCGCGTTTTCACAGAAACCCGGTGTGCGATCGGGATTAAAAATAGCCTATATGTTAATCCAGGTCACAATCTATCTGTCTTCCAAATTTCAGACAAATCCGTTCAGCCATTATAGCGTGAAAGAGTAACAAACATCCATACATACATACTTACAAACTTTCGCATTTATAATATTAATAGGATCATCACATAAATTATTACATACATAGTTAAAATAAGGAAAAAAAGACAAACTCGCTGAGTTTCTTGCCGCACCTTCTCAGTCTGAGGCCGCGTCCCGATCTGGTGGTAGATTTAGATGCGATTTATCATATAAGTCACAAGTGCCTCTCGTAGGTTAACGTAAAATAAAAATATTTTTGATTAGATTTGAAAAGTGTATAATATAGATATAAAAAAACTTAAATAGGATTGACCATTTATCCAATACCTGTAGGGTAACTATTGAATCTCGATTTCATGCAAATCGGATATGTAATTTTAGATACTCTTAAACACGATACTAGCAGATTTTTATCATTTACTTTTAAAAAAATGAACGAATCCGATAAATAATTTGTTATTTATTAGACTGTGGTGTAACGCTCGCTGACCGCATTCGTAATAGTGAGATCCGAGAAAGAGTGGGATTGAAAAAAAGTGTTGGTGTTAAAATGCGAAAAGGCATGCGCCGCTGGTTCGGTCATATGAATAGAATGACAGATGAAAGATTGACCAAGCAGATATATAATGCGAATGTGGATGGATGTAGTTACTACTACGTAGGTAATGTAGGTTTATTAAATTTCAATTTAATTTTTGTCATCCAATCTTTATTTTATTAGCATATTTGTTGCAACTTCTTAAGGTAAATAAATAAACAAAAATATACCTAAATATCCCTGGACCAACAAACAAATTACGCAAATGGAATCTAACCCCAAAGTAAGCTAATTATATGCTTGTGTTATGTGTGCTAGTCCCCAACACTAATTTAAAGAAATATATAAATAGATATCAGATCAATTTAATAAACACCCAGACCCGGAAGTGCAAACATCTAAATGTTAGTCATACAAATATCGGCAAGGAATCGTATCCGGCCCTCGCGGTTGGTCGGTGGTGTTAGGCATGTATGCTAACCGCCCGACCAACGAGGCGTTCGGGCCAGGCCACAACACTGCGTTGCGACGTCGCATCGCAAAAACGACGTCGCACAATGCGATGTCTCATCGGACATCGCATTCATTTTCAATTTCAACGGATACGACATCGTATGGCAAAACGGTAACCAACGGTTCAGTTTCTAATGACACATAGACCTCATTTGTTCTACTTTTGCTTGCGTTAAGACTTATTAAGAAAAAGAAACTGAAAAAAGGGGGTGCAACCATTACTGGCAATTATTATGAATACAGATAGAAATTGTATTTAGTCGAGATGGTGCACAAACGTTTAAAGAAATGATTATTGACGATTGTTTGCAAATTTTACACAATACACTAAATGAAAGTGAAACAGGAGGTAACATAATCAGAAACGATTTTTGTAATTAATTTAATAGTGACATCGGAGATCTTAGTTGGCAGTTAACAAAAATGTACATACATACATAATTATCTTCACGCCAAGTCCCTTACGGGGTAGGCAGAGAGTATCGAGTGCCAGACCTCACGATCCTGACAAACCTTGCTTGCTTCCTTCACATTCATAACCCTTTTCATACAAACACGCCGGTTTCGGAGACTCTTGACACCACCCTCGGATAATATCCGATTGATCTGATCGTGAAATGTCAGCCTTGGTCTCCCCGGGTACCTACATCCATAACATTTTTAATTATTTATACGGGATACTCACGATCTCTTTTTATTTTCTTTTGAACTGGAGCATGACAAGAAGTTATCATTTCTTGATGTGTCAATTAAAGCTCGCAACGATGGTACTCTTAGTCACACGGTGTATAGAAAGTCAACGCATACTGACAGATACCTACACGGAACATCACATCACCACCCAAAACACTTGACGTCAGTAGTCACAGCATTGACGAAGCGGGCCTACGTTATTTGTGATCAAGACCACCTGGAAGAGGAGCTGAGACATGTTGCTGGGGTGTTGTGCCGAAACGGTCATGTGCCGAGATGGAAAATACAGCAGCACAAACCTAGAAGTCGTAGCACCGTCGAGCGTTGCACAGCATTTTTGCCATACCTATGTGGCATAACGGATAAAATTGGCAGACTCCTGGCACGTAAATATAATATAAAAACTGTATTTTCGGCTCAAAAGAAAATTGCAGCCTATCTTCGCTATCACTACCTTTTCGCTTAGTCTCCGTTACACACAGTAAATCCAGACATCTCTCATTCATTACATCAATCAATTCATTAATCTTCGCTTCCATTCCCCCTCTCACATTCCACGTGCCTATTTGACACTCTCCACTCCTCGATTCGCCTGTATGGGCCTGGCGTGATGGGTGGCGGCCCCCATCGCCGCATCTGCCTCTTTTCGTACCGACGAGGGCGGATCGGTACGCGTCGCCTCCAGGGAACGCCCTAACCCACTCTGCGGTACTTTTTCGGGCCAGAATTGCAGTCCAATGGACTGGCAGGGATCGCGACGTGCACGTTTCTGGCCAATGACCCCCAACAAACATGACCAGAAACAAACATGACCCCCAACAAACATGAACAAAAATGTAAATTTTTAGAAGTATCTACTACCCACTTACCGAGTTTTGCTTTTTCAATACTGTTTAACTCCTCAAAATTTGAATATAAACTAGTACATACTTCCCCTCCATGCTCCTGTTTTTAAAATTTTGTCTTCGAATTGTGATACAGTTTTGTCCCCAAGGACGGGACGTTCGTAAATTAAGGATATCAGTACTCCGCCATCGCATGTATGTATGGACACCGACTAAACTGACAGATTTGTACGTTGCGGCAGCACATCGGAAATTTCCGCGGTGAGTGGTGCGGCGTCGTAAATTTTTACGATACGACGCCGCAACGAAGTGTTGTGGCCTGGCCCTTCGATATTATATGTACAGACACCCTGACGTTTTTTTTTACTATATTTCAAAGGTCACTGATAGCAAGAAAACAATTGGTTTGATAATGGTACAAATTAAAAGTTGAAATAAGTATTTATCTCTTACTTTGTTTCAATGTTAATTGAATTTCACACTTTTATTTAAATTATACCAATTTAAAGTTACGTTAATGGTATAATTAACACTGATAAATAAGAAAAACACTGATAAAGACGTCAGCGTAGAATAGATTTTTATATGAACTTTCATCGCCCATTACAGCTTCAAAAGTAGTCTATGTTTAAACTCGATTATTTTTATATATTCTCAAATTTAATCAAAATCGGTCTAATCAGTTTGCATTTGGTATGGAAAGTATTGGTAATATATAATAAGGTATATCCATTCATTTAAAAAAATCATAAGTTTGTTGTCCATTTATCTAGACCGGTACTAACAGGAATAAGTCCAATTCGTAAATTTTATTAAATACCCTGCGTGGGTTTCAGAAAGCAAGTTATCTTCTTCTAGGTAGCCAGAGTCACAACCAGGGACCCACGACTAGCTTAAGTCCACAACGCAAATCTAATTATTTTGAAAGGCTCCAATTCTTATCTCACCAACAAACTGAAGCCGTCGTATCTGTTCAATAAAGATCACATAAGTCACAACACACATTCACATACAAATGCACGCATACACAAACACACACACACACACACACACACACACACACACACACACTCACACATTCCTGTATATAATAGGTATATTTTTTTTATATAATACTTTAGGCTAAGTTAACCTCTGTATTTTTCTTATTAATTTGTAGCTTTTGGAAATTTAAACGTCAGATTCCTAGAGGAGAAAGTTGACACGCGCTACACAGTATAATACGTTTCCGTTCGTCATCGATCTCATATGACGTAAAGCGCCAGGGCCGTCTTAGATTATGTTGGGGCCCTTGGGCCCACAAAAACTTGGGGCCGTTTTGAAATATAAAGACGTCAAACTTTACTTTTTTTTCACTATGATTTTTTTGGTAATCATTAAATTGTTTTATTACATCAAGTCAATGAATGTCTGAAGAATGTCACTTTCTATGCTCATAAATATTGATAAATTACTTAGTCGCTCTTAAGCTGCGTAGTTGAACGCTCCCGAATAAGGGCAACGAGAAAAACGTAATGCAACCAGCCAAAATATTTAAGGTTAAAAGTGAGTGAAATAGTCGATCCACAGGGGCCCTCTGAGTATGGGCGCCCTGGGCACTGGCCCCGTGTGCCCTTATGGTAAAGACGGTATTGGAGAGCGCACACATATATGGGCCGAACAGGAGCCATCGGCCTGGCTATTCCGCCGTAGCAAGTACAGCCTATGTATTAAACAACTTAGAAATATCAAAACAAAGTCGTAACACCTAATCTAGTCGATCCCTACAACCATTTTGTAAAACTCATTACAACAATAAAAATACTGCTACCTAATCACTCACCATACTCACACAAAAGACTATAGCGTACTCCCATCTGTTGCTTAACAAACCCTCGTACATATTGGAGTAAGAGTTCTACTGTAACACGTCACGGTATGCGTATCTAAGTAAAACCCCCAAAGGAGGAATACCATCTCGACCCTCCATGTGAGTGCCAACCAAATAATGCACCCTCGGAAAGCCCACAGTCTGGGCTTGGGATCATAATTGAATTAAGAATCATGACTGTGATTACGATTCCGCAGATTCTCTATGTCATCCTGTGACAGGGGAAATCTATTACCACTGGCGACCTAAATACTAGACAAATATTTTTATTTATTTATTTTGTGGCTAAATTTTAACTTAAGATACACACAAAGTATGAGATAATTAATGCCAATTCAATTAGTTGAAAGCTCCAAAAACAACTGTAAGCAAACAATCATGGGAGACATTAAATCATAAATATTAGAGGTCGTCCAGTGGTCAAAGTCATGTTCGACACAAAATTACAGACAAATAATATTAATCCCTTCTATATTTTGCCAACAAACTTACAAAAAAACAGTAAAGAGTATATTTTTGTACGTGATAAGATACGAAGTTTTGATGCTAAGAGATAATCGTGGTATATAGGCACATCTGTATAGGTATATGTCTGTCTAAAGGCCCAGATGTTAGGTCTACCGTGTGTCCTGCCCTCCGGACCGACAGATGCGGCAGGCTAAGCTAATAGGTAAGGCGTTTGATCTCTACCTAGACAAGTTACTGCAAGGCACTCTACCACTAGAGGTCTTGTTGGTAATGAAACAATTAACCTTTGCCCGCCTCTTACAAGCTGTATGGCAGGAAGGTAAATGGTCTATTCTACACTGAGAACACGGATCAACACAGGAAACGACCAATAAATCCTATGCATAATTATCAACTTGAAATTCTGAAATCTAATGACATCTGCAGAACTCTTTTAAGAATACACGTGGTACTTGTATCAAACGAATATATTGCATAAAATTCTTCAAGATAAAAATAACTCAACGGAAACAGTCAAGACAAATGGTTTTAACCTTTTTTATAAACATTCGTACTTTGGATACTAGTGGGTGTCTTAGCCTCTTTCTAATTCTTCAGGGATACGGATGTGAAGATAGTTTTTTTATTACTAAACGAAAATCATAATATCGCAAGCTTATTGAAGCCTCCACGATACTATTGTATTACACAATCTTATTTATTACATAATGCAGTAAGGCCATTTACTTGCACGAATTAATATGCTGGAATGTTTGTACAGAGGTTCTAAGACACGCTCCGCTTACCCCTGCTGCCTTAACATAGATGCTATTATATTGTTTTAATTGGGCAACCCCAGCTAATGTACATTTTGCGGAAGAGGGTTAACACTTCAGCTTCATTATTCATACTCAATCTGATACCATCAGAAATTTTTATGAGGTCAGTAGCTGTACTACGTCCGCGACTTTTTTTAAATGCCTAATATGTTGCTGGCCTCGCGGATTTTATAAGTTCACTGGACTATCCGCGACGAAAGTCAGACTGAACAAGACTAAGTAGATTATTTTTAAATAAAAAAGGAGCTAATTTGTTTATAAGCTATTGTTTTTGAACATTTAAAACAACGAACAAAAAGGTGGGAGTTATCAATAATTCATCTGTATGTTTTTGTACTTTTTTGTACGTTTGTTACGCGTTCAGCTAGAATTCATTGACTTCCTTAACACAAGACAAAAAAATAAAGTACCTCGGTCACGTCACACCTCTTCGCAATAAACTCAAAACTACTCAACAGATTTTTCATACGATTTTCACCAACTATACCGACAAATCGCGAGGCTCGGGTTTGATTCCCGACGGGGGCAGGCATTTGTGTGATGAACATTTAAATGTCTGCATTTCCGGGTCTGGGTGTTTATTAAATTTATTCTGGTATCTATATAAGTATTTCTATGTATTAGTATCGTTGACTAACACCCATAACACAAGCATATAATTTGCTTACTTTGGGGTTAGATTCAATTTGTGTACATTGTTGTCCAGAGATTAGTTAAGTTATATTAGTTTTTTTTATAAATTGATTGAAAATAATTCAATACGTCTAAAAAATTGGGTGCTTTGGTCGTGCCTCTGTCTACCACTTCGGGGATATGGGCGTGGAGATACTTTTAAAATAAAATAAGAACAGAAGGAGCATTTTTCAAAAATGTTGCCCCAACCCTGTTTAAGAGTTATAAAAAATAATTTATATTGGCATTGTTCTTATTTTATTGAATTATATGTAGCGATTTCTTCATTTTATTACATCTCAGTATACCGTTTTTAAAAACGTTTCACTTCTAATTTGGTAATTATAAAGTTATAGTTATATGTGAGTATAAGTTATACTTCAAGTATATGTTATTAAATTTCAAATTAAAATACAATCAAATTAATGGCATTAGTTACTTTTAGCATTTCGTTCACCACATGATAAATCTTAGGAGTTATCCCAAACTGAAAGTTACCAAGCGCAAAATCGATAGGAATCCCTAATCCTATCCTAGTCACTATCTCGTGCTTCATCCACAGGATGCATACTAGGTAGTCTGTCAGGAAAGCATTGGGAAAAGATCAGTAATACACAAACTGTTTGTTATTCATCAAAGTTTATTTTATCATCTTTAAAGAATGCTCCTACAGAAACGCTACACTTACGCCAAAGTATGTCAATCATTAAATTTTTTTTCCGGAATTGAATTCAGTTCTTGCCACGAATTCTCTTTTACGTCTTCTACCGATTGAAAATGGTTATTACGAAGTTGGTAATTTGGATTTGGGAAAAATATAGAATTCGGCTAGAGCCATATCTGATTGAAGACGGTGTTCCCTCCATGATGATGATGGTATTTGTAGGGTCAAATACTCAACTTGGGGTCTTTTGCGAGAGCGCATTATCGTGGTTAAAAATCCAAGAATTTTCTTTTCACAAATCTGACCGTTTTCATCGAATTTGCTCTCTTAAACTTCCAGCAAGAATTCCGAGTGCACAACACCGTGATAGTCAAAGAAAAAAACTTGGACTTTTGAACGAGGTTGGAGTGGTTGTTTCGGCTTCGGTTCAGTTGAAAGTCACTCCGAAGCTTGACTAATTTGCATCTCAAACTCGTAAGCTCACGTCTCGTCAACAGTAACAATGCGTTTCATAAATGTTATTAGTAGTTAGTTAGTATCTTCACGCCCATATCCCTGAAGAGGTAGGCAGAGGTACAACCAAGGCACCTACGACTAGCCGAAGACACTAAGTCCCACAATGTGATAGGTGGCAAGCCTATCGCCAACCGGGCACATTTCCAATCCCAACCAACATTTTTTTTTATTAGAAAATTGGAAAAATTCAATTTTCTTTTTGTTGGTCGACCCGGGATTCGAACCCGGGACCTCATGCAGTCAAGTTCAACACCCGGACCGCTAGACCACAGAGGCGATCATAAATGTTGGATCGTAATAGACTCGTTCTAGCATATCCTCAGTGACTTTCATGCGATTGAGTTTTTGGAGAAAGTTCAGGTCTTTGGGACTAGCCGAATGGCAACATTTTTCGTACCCAAATGGTTAGTCAAAATAATGCGGATCAGTCGATACTCAAGAGATACAGAAATCTCGGCGACTATTTCTCTCGAAGTTGAATGAGGATTTTCATTCACTGTTTCCAAGTGTCGCGATTTGTACATATGTGACAAGCATTCTTTCCATATTCATCACTCCTTTCATACATACACGCCGGTTTCGAAAACTCTAAACCATTCTCGAATAATACCAGAATGTGTGAATTCGAATGCGAATGTCGAATTGACATCGTCTACGTATCCAGCAACCTACAACCATTCACACTCTTCATCTGTCATTCCTCCCATAAGACCGAAACAAAGTACCATGACACTAAAATAATTCAACTGTTTAGTCCTAATAGTAGGGGAGCCCGCGATGCTAAATGTGTAGTAACTCCAGCGTCATTGGGACCCATTGCACTTTGTCGATTAAATAGTGGAGAGTAAAAAAGGTCATGTAAGGTTTTTCTTTTTAGCGGTGCGTTAAGTGTCTAGAAGCTAAAATAGCAATTTCAGTCACTTGATCATAGCCGAACGCATCAGATATTAATTAATAATATATATGACTAATGTGTCTCCGATGACAGAAAGATGTCAATCAGACAGATTGCTGTAATGGACAATTAGCACATATAACTTGGTTTTTGAAAGTTTCTGAAACTCCTACTCCCGTACGTCTTGTCCAAATCATCAGAAAATTCAAACATGGACTTATTGGCATGCAATAAGCTCGCCGTACTTTAATCTGACATGCGCGAGTATATTTTCAAGCCAAAAAAAATTAGACAGACGGCCCTACATACGCGTCTCTATGTAGAGATTTGATACATAATGGAGGTGTTCAACAATGGTACAGGGTATCTCCCATATCTTAATCTGACGCGCCTGAGTTAGTCCAAAAATCCCCTCTTAGGCTCCCCTACTATAAACGATATGGAATAAAGTAGCTGTGAGATATAGACGGACGGACAGACGGGCATGTCATATCTATATTAATTATTTGTGTTTAAGGGACAATAAACAGTTATACTTATTACTTACATCCCCATCAGCCCAGTTGTCTACAAACATTGAAATATATACTTATAAAATAACATGACCCGAGTGACTGATTCATCATCCCCGAGCAAAAACTGTTAGTTTTACAGCCATGAAATTTGGTGAGTAGGTTCGTTTTATTGAGTATACACCCACTAAGGACGAAATTTGGAAAATTCTACCCCTAAAGGGATGAAATAGGGGTTGAAAGTTTGTATGGAAAACCTTCATTTTTCAAGTTGGAAACATGAAACTTAATTTTTAGGTCACTTTAAAAATGTATAGATTCGTACTAAAGCGTTTTTGGAAATTCTACCCCTAAGGGGGTAAAACAGAGTTTAAATGTTTGTATGAAACTTCTTATTAATGGGCTATAATCAGTAAATATGTTAACTGCCACGCGAGCATAGCCGCGGGTAACAGCTAGTATAGTATAAAATATACAATATTAACACACACAAAGATACAAAAGAGAATAAGCATGACTGGTTTTCAAATCCCGTAAATATTTAGTAAGTACATAAATATTTCGTTTTACACTATACTGCTACGGGAACCCAAAAACCAGGATAGGCTACCATCATGTGAGTATGTGAGCAAACGAGGTCCAATTCATATGCACTAGTGTTGTGTTGCTAGTACCAAGATTAAGTAAGAGAGTTTTAATATGATGTATGTGTAGGCACTAAGTAAAAGTTTGATCCTTTTTAATAAATACCTAAGCACGTATGATTAAATGTACATTCTGTTTTACATCCGAACTGTTTAGAATAAATTTTAGCATAGAAATGGCACAGACTTTAGAAAAGTGTTTAGCCTAATTTTTATCCTTAAATCTCGACGGATTCATGTAGGAAAGATAAATAACTAATTTGTCTTAAATAGATAACTGAAAACTGTAAGATAATAAAAACTACTATACCTAAACTTATCAATAATAATTTGAAAACTTACCGATATCAAAACAACTTCCGGATTAAACAATATCTCCAAATAATCACTTGATTTGAAATAAAACTTGTTTATTTTTGCAAAAGAAACCACAAAAACCAAAAGTTCTAATCCATGGATGGCACCTTTTGCTTCACAACTGTAATTTTTCCCACCCATCTTACGCAGAGGAGTATTAAGATATCGACATGTATATGCTAATACTCTCTGCAAAGACCAAGGATTTTATACAGGCTGTTATAATACGCTTTAATGGAATTTATTGATTTTATTAACGGTTCTTTTATTTTTTAACGGGTCCTTAATTTTTTAACGTGTTTTTTATTTTTTTATCGGGTTTCCAATTTATTTTAATTCTTTTAACAAAACTACTGCGGCTATCACTAGATTTGAAACGTTTCACTTTTGATTTCGTCAATTTTAAGAAAGACGTTGTATTAAATCAGTAATTAAAACAAAGCATCTTTCACTTACCTTTCACTAAACCCGCCCCGCCATTTTTTCATAAACAAAGGGGAAAAGGTAACATATCCGTAAACAACTGTGCCGATGATAAAAATGTTATATAGCGATGTCTAAAAATGCAGATCTTTACTTTCAAGAATTTTGTGAGTGCTTAACGTCGATTGGCTTGTCTCAAACTCTGTAACTAGTTTGTAAAGTTTTACTTCAAGCCAAGTAGACTAGAACCACGATCCTATTCCTACCCTCGTGAACTTAGCATGCAAAACTCTTGAAAATTAGTTTTTTTTTTTATCGGAATGGGTTTAAAATCGTTTGTACCTGATTGTACCAACTTTTTTTTCGTTTGTACCTCAATAGTTAAAGGGGGCCCTTTTGGGCCCCCCATGCTTAATTCTTGAAAAACATTTTTTTTATCGGAATGGGTTTAGAA
>NJDC01002116.1:0-14231 GCA_002245475.1 Calephelis virginiensis | reverse complement strand
ATCCAACAAAATCTACTTAATATTTTTAAATGTGTGTATTCTAGAATTAAGATATTTTGAATAAAAACAGAAAAATTATATGACCTAGAGGTGACCTGTCTGATATAAACAATCGATGATATAATTTTGGGCTCCAAATCATCTGAGCTGCAAACAGTAATGAACTAATGAATAATGATTGAAAAGAAAAAGGTGTATCTACATTTGAATACGAAATAAAACCAAAATAGCATATGAAAGAGATGTAGCCAGAACGCATTCAAGAGTTTTAGTAGACGTAGTAGTGCTGGAATAAACAAATGAGTTTGTTTGTCCAGGTAGTGCTTTTAGCAGGGGTAGATAGTTTAATTGACATCATTCGTAGCAGTGAGATCCGAGAATGAGTGGGATTAAAAAAGTGTTGGTACAATAATGAGTAAGGTCATGTTCCGTTGGTTCATTCATGTTGTGAGAATGGCAGATGAAAGATTGCCAGTACAGACATATATTTCGAAAGTGGATAGATGTACTTAGTTACCTGGGAAGAGCTAAGTTGACTTTCCATGGTCAATTTCAACCCACGGCCAACTCTTGTCACCACAATCTACACACGACCAGCTTTTTATTGTATGAAAAGAGTAATTATTATGAGGGAGCTAGTAACACTTGGTACTCGATATTCTCTGCCAACCCAGCAAAGGGACTAGGCGTGAGCATATGTATTTTATACAGTAATAGTTGAATCCCAATGTTTCTTTCAAATTTCTTAATAAAATCTCCCCTTAACCCCTTTATAAGTTGGTGGACGCAAACTGGTCCATGGGTGGACGCGAACTGGATAAATCGCCTTATTCCGGTTATTTTATTTATTAAAAAATAATCACTAGACATTTTGACTAAAACTTAGCTTCATCCTAAAATAGACTATACTACGGATGGTGCACAACATTAGTTAATTCAAAACTAGATCCAGAACATTTTTATATTTTACCTCAAACCTGCAAACTCCACTAACGGCCAATGTTAATAATGTATCTCAATCTAATGGATTTCAAGCAATCTAGATAGCTGCGTATCCGGCGGCCAATCCCATACCTAATTGCCATATTTATCCTGTCCACAGATATGTTATTGGCAAGCGATAACATAAAAATGGATCAAAATATCAATCTTGGACAGCAAGTTTTGGATTAGGATTGATTATTAATATTGGCCGTAAGTGGACGCGGTCAGGCGCAACGACCCTATTTGTGTAATGAGCATTTCGATATCTACATTTCCGGGTCTTGGTGTTTATTAAATTTATTTTGTTATCTATATAAGTATTTCTATGTATTAGAATCGTTGATACCCATAACACAAGCATACTCGTATAATATGCTTACTTCGGGGTTAGATTCAATTTGTGCAAATTGTCCAGTATTTATGTTAAATATACTTAACAAAAAGTAGAGATAGCTTTTGTTTATATTATTATATATATAAACCTTCCTTTTGAATCATTCTATCTACAAAAAAACCGTATCAAAATAAGTTGCGAAGTTTTAAAGATCTAAGCATACAAAGAAAAACGACATTCTATGTGTACCTAGTAGTGATATTGGAGACGAATATATACTGAAGTTGTTTGTTGCCTATCTAAGCTTGGGATATTGTTCATGAAACTTCTTATGCACTTACCTCCAAACCGTAAAACGAGTGGTTAGTGGTGATATGACGGCAGGATATGTTAATTCAGCTAAGTTTACCACTTATAACATTTTGTAGAGAGGTATATTTCTGCTGGTGCCCTTACAACCATGATACCTATACAGTTTCGAAACTGTTACACGCAATTTCGTTTATTTGCTAAACTCATGTTATCTTAATTTAACCGACTCTATAAAGAGGAAGTTATCGATTAGACTTTACTTTTTTATCCGTTTGTTTCGCGTTTACTCGGCCAATTATTTATGTGTGATACAAAAACTTTACACCCCTTTTTGCAAAAATTGAGCGGAAAAAGAAAATAATATTTGGCACACTTATAGTTTATGAGTAGGATAGGTGCAGGACGATAATATTTTTCAAAAATAAAGCTTATAAAGTACATTAAATCAATAAATAAAACATTACCCACACTACCATGCATTTGATACACACAAACAAAAGATAAAATATCACAAATGCCGTACAAATTATATTCATAATGTTTAAAAGCAAAGTAGTTGGTCTTGATAAATTAAGATGGCGTTATAATCAAAAATATGATTAACAACAGAAGCTTAAAAATGATTTCAATTTAATTCACCGTCTTTATTTCGTAGGTACAACATTCGTTACACTTGAAATGCGGCAACAGTTAAAATACATAACAATAATTTTGACAAGCACGTACAGCAATTAAAACACTGTTACAGCCGTCAAAAACATCTAATATTAAACATTGCAAAACAAACATATACCAAGTACATAGACAAACCCTGCCTCCACAGCATCCTAATGTATGACAATAATATAAACAAAACATGGCGCTAGTTAAAAAATAATAATAGGTGAGGTAGACCAGGTTATGATTTTTCCCTGAAACAGGGAATACAATTTGGTATAGTAAGAAATAAAAATAGTAAAATAAATAATATAAAAAAGAAATAAATAAAAAAGAAATAAAAAAAAGTAATTACGTCGAAATTAAAATTTAAGTACAGAATCAAAAATGTCGGTAAATAGTATAATGTAAAAATTAAAATGTTCTATGGTCTATATACTAAATTGTTTATTAAAAATTATAGTGACAGATACACAAAAATGACGCAGATTATTTATAGAAAATGGACATAATATAATAATAAATATACTGCTCCTATATATTAAATTTATCAATGCCAGTTTAAACATTATATTTTAATAATTTATAATTAAAATTTATTTTGGTCGAATTTCGATCAATGGGCGACTACTAGTTTGGATAGTTCTTTGAAAAACCACTAACAAAATTCATGTTTTGGTGGTCCCGCACCAAAACGATTGAAAGCCATATTTATAAAAGGAGAAGAAAACAACAAAAGAAAATTGGGTCGGGCAACAAAAGAAAATTGGGTTTCTCCAATTTTCAAATAAATAATTCAATTTTCCATTTGAGTTTGGTCGGGCAAGAAAAGAAAATTGGGTTATATCTAATAAAAAAACTGTTGCTCGGGATAGGATATGTGCCCGATTGGCGATAGGCTTGCCACCTATCACATTGTGGGACTTAGTATCTTCGGCTAGTCGTGGGTGCCCTAGTTGTGCCTCTGCCTACGTCTTTGGGGATATGGGCGTGAAGATATTTTTATTAAGAAGAAGATGAAAAACCACTTGTCGGATGTTGATAAAAATTTACACAGGACCAACTCGTTCAAACCAATAGATATTACTTAACAAATTACCAGATCTCGTTCAAACCAATTTCCGTTGGAAGTTAACACGGTAATTAATGTACATTATATAACATATTTTATAGTTTTATCGTTCTCTTATTTTAGAAGTTACAGGGAAGGGACACATTTTACCACTTTGGAAGTATCTCTTGCCCCAACTATTCAGTTTAGAAAAACATGATACTAGAAACCTCAATATCATATTTGGAGGCCTATTCATAGAAATTTCTTTACGCCCATATCCCCGAAAAAGTGGGCAGAGGCACGACTAGGGCACCCACGATTATCCGAAGACATTAAGTCCCATAATTTGATAGGTGGCAAGCCTATCGCCACATATCTCACCCCGAAAAACATGTTTTTTTTAATTAGAAAATTGGAAAAACCACATTTTCTTTTTGTTGCATGACCCGGGAATCAAACCTGGGACCTCATGAAGCCAAGTCTAATACCTGTACCGCTAGACCACAGAGGACAAACTTATGGATTTGACGGGAAAAAAAAGTTTTAGTTCGAAGAAAATCCTAATGCGGTTTACAGAATACACCTACTTACCAAGTTTCAAAAGCACTTATAGTTTCAGAAAAAAGTGGTTGTGACATACGGACAGACAGACAGACAGACGCGGCGAATCTATAAGGGTTTCGTGCTTTTAGCCTTTGGCTACGTAACCCGAAAGTAAATACCTTTCAAAAGAATCATCAAATCGCGGCGTAGTAATGAAGTCAGAATAAGTTTTCAGTTCAGTTTCTGACAGTACGGTGTCTGTAATAGAACTACACCAAATGCCGACAGTGGAAAGCATTATTCTGTTTTCTATTTAACCTAAAAGTGATATTTGACAAGAAGGAAGGCGAGTACAAAGTGTCGTTCATTTGCAGTCAGATCACATGCAACCTTGAAACTTTGGACATGGGTTGTGTTAGTTTCTAAGAGTTTCGAAATTCCGATGCAGTGGTAGATTTTAGTGTTATATAAACGTGTTATAAGTGCCTTTTGTATGGTCTGTGTGAAATATCAGATAACTTCTTCCAATACTATTAAACGACATATATTGTCCACAGTCTCATTTATTTCTAAGGCCTTGTCCACACTGTAAAATTTTAACCGCGCGATTTTTCTCACATTTCTATAATATATTGATATGTTGATGACGAGTGATAAACGAGTATCTGCACTGGCAGTACGAAATTCGCACAGAAAAATGGGATTTGATGCAAATTAACGCCGTGCGGTGCGGATTCATTTCCACGTGGAAGTTTTGTAGGTACAATATGAAGTAGTTTCGTTCCCTCATGCATTGCACCTCAAGGCCACAAGTGGGTGAATCCAATATTCATGTCATCTTTTTATACATGTGTTATGTCATTCGTGGTATTAGGTAAATCACAAATTTCTTCTTTATCTTAAACGTTCGTGTCAGTAGGGAACAGCATCGACAAAAATCAAGCGAAATTTTACTCAAGGTACCAGTCATGATTTTAAGCACGGAATACGCCTGATTCAAGATAATAAAGCGCGTTGTGAAATATCACTGTGCGAACTGTACTTAATGCCTAGGTGCTCGCCTCTTACGCTCTACCTGGCAAAGAGGCAGATGGTGTATTCCACCTGGCAACACCAGGAGTATCACAGATGCATTGCCCACCTTTAAGGAATAAGTACGCTCTTTTCTTGAAGGATCCTAAGTCATAATTGTTTGGGAATACCGCCCTCGGTAACTGATCCCACAAAGGTGTTGTGCGGGGTAAGAAATATCTTCGGAATCGCACAGCTATAAGCAATCTTTTAATTATACTGTTTTAAATGTAGCTCTCCAGATGTTAAAATTGTATTTTGTAGAAAGTTTTGTTTAGAGTACTTACTTATAAATATTACTTAAGTTAACTCTCTTATTCCCTTCTGTGGTCTAGGGGTCTGGCATTGGAATCGACTTCGTGAGGTCCCGGGTTGGACCCCGGTTCGGGCAACAAAAAAATAGAAAATATTTATTTCCGATTAGATAAAAGTGATTGAATAGTTGCCAGGTTGCCGATGAGTTGCCACCTTTCACTTAGTTTCTTCGGCTAGTCGTGGGTGCCCTGGTTGTGCCTCTATCTACCTCTTCAGAGATATGGGCGTGAAGATATTTTTTTAAGTTTACTTAATTTACGTACCTACTTTATTATTTATCATATTCAAATAAACGCATACACAAAGACATTTAACCGAAGAACTCACGGAGCAGTTTTTACCCGCGCCCGCGGCGATCGCGGAACTGCGGTTTTATTTCAAAAAACTCACGAGACCAGTAATTTGCAAATCGCTCGCAAAATTGTACGATTCTTCCCGCTGCCGCAAACAACCACGAGAGCTGCGGATGTTAAAAGCGTCGTGAAATATGCTCTTACTTTTTGAATATAAATCTACATTCTACTGAACTTGCAGGCCCGCAACCGCGTGGCCAAAAACCGCTCCCTGAGTTGCGCTTATAGCCATACAGTGAAACACTCTGGTCCGTATAGGTACACTCACAAACACATACGCACACATACGCGCAAGCGTTGCTTGCACATACTACTTATATAATTACTTGTTTTCACTGATTTTTTTTTCTTATTTTACTGTCATAATATATTACTTACATATAAAAGATTCTTTACTCTATGTAGGTATACCTACTCACCTGGTGGAGAGCCAAAAAGTTTTAACAAAAAGTCCCTCCTAATATCTGGTTTTGAATTTTATACAAGACATATGAACATAAAGTTAAAGATTTTATTAACAGTCATAAATGATTATGATTATTTTAAATACCATTTTTCTTAAACACAAAAGTATTTTTCTTAAACACATTTGTAACAACATATCAAAAGTAGCAAGTAGCAACACAAAAAACTTTTAAGAATGTATTATTTTTAAAAGTAACTGGTTTGTAATTAATCTGGATACAATATAACCTTTTATTGAAAACGCCCAAATTGTGATTCACCAGAAACACTGGTTTAGAAAGCGAATTCCAATCCATAGTAAGGAAAACAACAGAAGTAGGTAAAACTCATTTCTCTGGTACGTTGATTACCAACCAAATCTGTGCTGACAATATGTTGGAAAGACCTAGTTAACATTTTGTTGAGTTATTTTCCAAAGTTGTTGAACTTACGGCTATAACTCATAACCAGGCCAATAAAATCCTATCAAAATCGGGCCAACCGTTACTGCGGTTGTCATAATTACATATTATTTGCACGCAATAAGACTACACAAAATCGATTTCAATTTCAATATAATGTCGTCTAAGTCAATCATCCATATTGTATTTAATATATTTCATAATTATATTAATTAAAATTTAATAAATTGATAGAATTGTTTAAATGATAAGAGACTTTATAAATTTCGTTGTTAGTAATATACATAAACCATACTTTGTTACCATATTTGTTGCTGTTACTTTTTACTATTATACTAGCACCCCGTCCCAGCTTTGCACAAGTGGACAAATTTCGATATTATTATACACACAAACCTTCATTTTGAACAACTTTGACTATTAAAAAAACCTCATCAAAATCTGTTTCGTAGTTTTAAAGATCTACGCATACATTCGGACAGACAACGAAAAGCGAGCTTGTTTTATGCTAAGTAGTGAAAATGAAATAACTGACCTTACTTTTCTATGTGCATTTTTGCATGCCCGAATAGGGCCAAATAAGTACGTCAAAACTTGATGTTAAAACCATAGCTATTGGGACGCTTTTTCTGGAACTAAAATTATTTGATTAATTAATATTCCTTAGACAAATTACACAAATTGATCTTTGGGGTTAGCCCTAAAGTAAGCAAATTATATATTTGCATTGTAGGTGTTCAAAAACGATACTAATACATAGAAATACTTAATAGATAATGGAATAAATTTAATAAGCACCCAGACCCGGAAATGCAGACATTTAAATGTTGATCACACAAACTTCTGCCCCCGTCGGGAATCGAACCCGAGCCTCGCAGTTTATCGGTGAAGTTAGAGTGTAAATTAGCCCTCCGACTAACGAAGAGATCAAACAAATTCTTATTCTCGTTCTAAGCAAACAAACACTCCAAAAGCACAAAATCGATTGTCATAAGTTATATGGGACCATTTTAGGGGTGTATATTGAATAATAAAAAAATATTGAAATCGAATAACCCTGTGTCCGACATAAAAAAATTACTCGTCGACACTAGAACTTCCTCCGTTTTTTCGGTCACTCGAAAATTAAACAATTGTTAACTCGTTTTTGTTATTATTGTTGCTTAGATCACGGGTGGGTAGGGATCCACCCCCTAACCTATTTCATTCCATTTTCATAGTACTCATTAATGGCATTGTCATGTTCCGGTCCGGAGAGTATGAAACCCTGTCGACTTGCACATTAGACCTACCACCCCGTTGGTCCGGGCTCCTTTGCAGAATAGACCATCTATTTGCCTTTCTTGCCAGGCAGCTCGTAAAAGGCGAGCATAGGCTTATCATCACTAACACCGTGACATCTGACTAGGTGGTAGAGCCGCCATAACGTCATGATGTGTTCCGGTTCGGAGGGTAAGGTAGCCGGTAAACTTACTTTCGCTTGAGGCCTAACATCCTGACCTCAGGTTGGCAACGCACCTTTACCATCTTTGGTGTCTCTAGGCGGCGTGAATTTCTTACCATCAGGAAATCCATCAGCTTTTTAGCCTTCCTATAACATAAAAAAACGCACCCACAACGTCTTTGATGTCAACACACCACTGCTATCTCTTACCATCGGTAGAACCACGTATTTGTTCACTATCTTATGCAATAGAAATATTAAACCGACTACGAAGAGAGAAAATTATTTCGTCGGTATGTTTTTTTTTGTCTTGACTGATTACGGATAGATTTAGACACAGCAATCATGACGCTAAATGTATAATCACTCCATTAGATAATGGAGGGTAAAAAAAGATAATATGTGACTTGTGTGTTTTCATTTTAAGCGATGCGAGGAACGTCTTATAGCTAAAAAAACCAATAGGGCCGAAACACATACACGCGTTGCGACACTATGCCGCAAAAATCGGTATTAGCGTCACTGCCGATTATAGTGATGCAGCACTATTTATTTATTTAAAACAGAGTAAGATCTTTCAATAACAAATAAGCAATAAGTTTCTCACGATGGTCCATGGCACGTCTATGACGCCGCTTTTTTTTTCGAAATGACTAATGTTGTGTACGTCTATAGACTTTAAAAAAGGCCACCGGGCTAGTGGGCGAGCAGAGTGCTCATCCAGAGATTGAATTTTGGGTGGGGCCTGGGACCCCTCTCCATAAGGGTGTCTCCTGTGAGACCGTATCTTGACTCAGGGTGGGATCTTGGTTTGTTTCGGAAGAGGATATCGTGGCTGTGGGTCTTCGCCGCCCCCGGCGGCGGCGGTGTCAAGTGTTTGTATGTGTGTGTGTGTAGTGTTGTATGAGGCGTTTGCCTCGGTAATTGGGTCACGTGAGTCTAAAATCACGTGACGGGGCCTCCGGCGAAGCGGAAGTGGGTCCGTCTCGGGGACATAATTATTGGCTGCTGCCATCAGAGGGTTCGGATGGTTTTTAACTTGGAAAAGTACGAACGAGAGAGTTCTTGGAAGTGCTTCGCTAGGCTATTCAAAGGCTAGGCAATTCCAAGTCTCTGTGTAAGTCTACGTTGCGCATGTACCACGGCGCGCTGGTGGCTAGTCGTAAGAATTTATTCTGAAGAACTTGTAGAGGGTAAAGGGTTGTCCTAGGTAGGTGGGCGAATGCTACGCTTGCATAAGACAGTATGGGTCGTATGCAAGTTTTATAAAGAGTCAACTTATTTTTAAGTGACAATTTACTGTTTTTGTTCAGAAAACTGTGTAAACGGTACATTACATATTTGGCCTTATGACACCGCAATGAAAACCGACGATTTTAACGGCGCGGCGCCGCAACGCAGTTACGTGTTTAGGCCCTTACAGTCACTTAATCATACGCGAGCGCATTAGATAATAATAGTAATCATGTCCGTGTATCCGATGACGGAAATATATCAATCGGCTAATTGTTAACGAACATAGCTTATTTGAAAGTTTCTGACCCGCAAATCGTCAGTTTTTTATACGTTTTTATGTGATCGGTCCGGGATCGAGAACACGGCTTTCCTGACATAGACCAGAGAGATCATGTGAGTCGCTGTCCTGTGGCCGGGACGTGAAGTTTATTATGCAAGGGTACCAGCTACCCTTTAGACCGGAACATGATTGAATCATTATGGTGGCAGGAATAGGTTAGGAAGTGGACCCGAGCAAGGCACTTTACCACCACTGGTCTTGTTGGTAATAACCTATTTAAATTCATATTTTGTTATTACCTATTACGAGCTACTTGGCAGAGAGGAAGAGAATTTTCATGCAATAAACTCAACGTACTTTAATCTGACATACACGATATTTTCATGCCAAAAAAAATTACACAGACTACCTTCACGGGGTACAACTGTGATACAAAGTCTCTCCGGTAGACGCGCCTAAGTAACTTTGTGAATTCCCTCTTTGCCACAGTTATTTTTTAAAAGGTTGGTCATAATTTTTAGATCGTCCCGTATAAATTTCAAAATTTGTCTGGTAGTAGTAACATCAACAAAAAATTAAGCATTGTTAACTATAATTCAAAAGTCAAGTGTCGTATCATATTAAAATTAAACGATTTCTAAATCCAGTCATCAATCGCGTAACAAACGTGCAAAAAAACAAACAGTCGAATTGAAAACCTCCTTTATTTGGATTCCAATTCTCCTTCAATTGGACTACATATTATAAAGTTAAAGCCCAATTTACATTTTGGCTTTTACTCCTCTCCCACGGCGATCCCTTTTGTGACCGGGATAACAAGTATCCTATAATAATTCTCAGAACATAATATACCATATTTCAGTGCAGTAGATACCTATTCAGTAGATTCGGCGTGAATCGCGGTCATGACAGACGGACAAAAATCCTAAAAATGTGTTTTGTCACCAATTTTAGCCGCCTGCGCCTATTTTTTTAACTGTACATAATACAAAGAAATCATTTTTTTAATAACCGATCCGGCGAACTTCATATCACTTGACATTAACGGCTACTTACAGATTGTGTACATTAAAGCATTGCATTTCCAATTTTCCTTGCACATTTCTCGGTTTCTCATAAGAATCTTCTTCCGAAAGAAACACACAACAAAAAAGAATTTGCAAAATTGATCAGGCGAAAATAGGATTCTTCTTGTTGTACTAGCGACCCGCCCGGCTTTGCACGGGTATAAAATATACACATAAACCTTCCTTCAAGCACTTTATCTATTAAAAAAACCGTATCAAAATCCGTTGCGTAGTTTTAAAGATTTAAGCATATAAAGGAACATAGGGACAGAGAAAGCGGCTTTGTTTTATACTAAGTAGTGATAGTAAATATATATCAAGTACAGTTGATGTTTTATTACAGGTACGTATAGATTTCGGATACACTTTCATATGTATTTACTTTATACAGCTGTTATCTTGACATTTCAAACAGACATGTCGATTATATCTATCAGTGTAGATTTTTGTTGAAGCTCACAAGTTAAAAGTCAGCATAATTTTTAAATTACGACCGCAAATAGTAAAAACGGCGAAAGTATGTGGCAATTAATTTAAACAACTTCGCTTTCTTTTAAAATATTACATTATTTATTATATTAAATAGTGACCACTTGTTCGTAGTAAAACATTATATTTATAATAAAAATATTGTAGCACAATTTATAACTGTGATTGTCGGGATAATTTGGAAAAGTACTAAACCCATTTTAATCGAATTTTTTGAATCATCAATAAATTGGTGTAGCTTAAGAAATAGGATATATGCCTAGTTCGTATCGTGAGAACTCCGAAGGAGTTGAATACGTTTAACATGCGGATGAAATAGAAACACAAAAGCAGGAAATAATGGCAGGAATAAAAGAGGCAATGGTACCAAATCGAGCGTGCTGTTACAAAATTCTAGCGACAGGTTACTTCTAACTACCTTCCTGTTAGGAAAACATTTGACCTATATTTTTAATGAACGTAGTCCAACACCAACACAATGGAAAATATGTTGAGATTGACGAACGACCAGACTTTCGACGTTTGATATAAATTGTAAATTTCCCTACCTATTTCCCCAAATCAGTTTAAATCTGTACATACAGCTGTTATTTAATTAATATTGTCTCGTAAGTTTTTAAACAAACTAATAGATTAGCCGCAACACACTATGTGGTATATTTAGTTTCATTCATTAAGGCAAGGCATAGATGGAAATGGAAATAAGTACTATTTTATTTAAATAAATAGTAAATAAATAAAGATTACTGGACAAATTACACAAATTGAATCTAACCCCAAAGTAAACAAATTATATGTGTGTGCTATGGGTGTTAGTCAACGATTCTAATACATAGAAAGACTTGCATAGATACCGAATAAATTTAAAATTGTGTTTTGCTATTTCTATTTAATTATCTAACAATATTTGCACAAAATTACAAGAAAGTTACTTACAGGTTAGGCAGAGAGTAATAATATTATATAATAAATAAGTGATCTCGAACAAATTACACAAATTTATCGATATTATACCCAAAGTAAGCCTATTATATAATTGTACTAGCTGTTACCCGCGGCTTCGCTTGCGAAAAATTTAGATGTAAGCTATCCTATCTTTCAAGTTAGACCAAACTGCACACGGTGTGTAAATTTGATTTAAATCGGTTAAGTAGTTCAGGAGTGCATCGTGGACAAACAACGTGACACGTAATTTATATATATTAAGATTATGGGTGTTAGTCAACGATACTAATACGTAGAAATACTTAAATAGATACCAGTGTATATTTAATAAACACAAATTCCTTCCCCGTCAGAAATGGAACTCAAGCCTCGCGATTGGTTGGTGTAATAAGGCGTGTACGAAAACCCCTTGAACAAGGAGGTTGTTTAATATAAAAAAAAAACTATGAGATTGAAGTCAGTTCCTCTATAAGTTGGAAGCAAGCTAAAATAATCATTTTTTTGTGAAAATGGCAACTGTCTGGCTCTACAAGGATCCGGATGTAAGTGGTCTCCAACAATACAAAGGTTAACCACCAATTTAAATATAATAGTCTTACACAACACCTAATTTCTCCTCATTAATATACAACACCTAGCACGAACAGTATCTAGAATCGACTAAATGTCGAATCGTAAATCTCCATAATTAACTCTTATTCACAATTCTCAACAAAAATATAGAAAACTTGCGATACGACTATCATCTTTAATTCGATTGGAAGACCAACATACACACTGATTTCACACAATAAGAAATTGACTTTCCTGTATGAATAAGAAATAGAAAATATTTATTCAAGACCATACAAGTATACACACAAGTAGAATATTGGTCGAATTTTTATAAATTACTAGTGGTCGCCCAGTGGTCGAAATTCGACCATAAGTTGATAAGAACTCCATTTTCGTACCTACCAACTACTTTGTTTCCTGTATACCTAGTTAGTGCGCCATCTGTGATCTTTTATCCTCAATATCAATATATTTGTTTGTGTGTGTCAAATGCATGGTAGTGTGGGTAATGTTTTATTTATTGATTTGATGTACTTTATAAGCATTATTATTGAAAAATATTAGCGTTCTGCACTTCTCCTACACATAAACTATAATTGTGCCAAATTTCATGCTCCTCCGTCAGCGCAAGTTTAGTATAAAGAGGTCCAAACTGTTGGCATCACGTATTAATATATAAATTACCGGATCGAAAGCGCGGCCACACACTGAGAAGATCCGGCAAAAGACACTCAGCTTGCTGTGTCTTTTTTCTAATTAATAATTATACTACAGACTCCTAAGTTTGTTTTTGAGGTTGGTATTTTAAGCCTTTTTATATTATAATACAGAAAACCATGACTATCCTTATTGTAAAAGACAGCTATGGCCTATATAAAAATAGCTCTTGTAGGTGTAATCTCCGGATAGGAACATTCATTCGTTGTGGTATTATGGCAGCAGGCAATGAAACCCGGACTCTACCAACAGTTGCCACGTTGGTAATGACGTATATTATGTCAATTCTACCTGAACCAACAAGGGGGAAAAATATTTTAATCCTTTACCGGCTAATCTAACCTCCAAATTGAGATTAGGTAATGGGGTAATTAAGGCAATGGTACCAATCTGGGTGAATCGTTACAAAACATCTAGTCTCAATGTACTCAACAGTAGAAAAAAAAACATTGTTTAATAAGCGAGTACTGGGCTCATTCTTACAAAATATGTCTAAATATTCGCAAAATCAGTCTGTGCCAATTTTTTTATTATAATCATAGACATAGATTTCACCTCATTAAAAAAAAGTTAATTACGTGCGGCTGTCGTCTTTTTTAAATTTTAACTATTTTCTACATAAGAGTAATTAGTCGGTTATTTAACAGTTTTCTTCTTTTACGTGCTAAGATCGGACTAACACTCGGCTCTTCTGAAGGTAAGGGTACAACAGTAGTCTATAAACACCATACATGTTATAGATCAGAGGTTCCCAAACTTATTTCATGTAACGCCCACATTGAAAATCAGTTGTTTTTTAGCGCCCCCCACCTGGTTTTTTTCTTGCCAATAACTTCAATAACATGTTTGTTTCGCCTGGAGTTTAAAAAAAAACATTTTTTTCAATATTTATACCGCCCCCCTCTAGGCTTCCAGCGCCCACAAGGGGGCGTTGTCGCCCACTTTGGGAAAGGCTGTTATAGATTATCCCTGTGACTGATGTGTTAGACCTGTGATGCAAATTCGTCGG